>QJPP01003033.1:0-26735 GCA_003996215.1 Jaltomata sinuosa | reverse complement strand
ATGTACCTGGGGCTAAGCTTGCCCCGCCTACCAAATCTCATCATGCCCTTCATGGGCGATACACAGAGAAACACCAAGTCACCGACACTAAACTCCAAGGCACGAAGCCTACGATCAGCATAACTCTTCTGCCTGCTCTGAGCTGCCCGAAGTCTATCCTGAATCGCTCGGACCTGATCTAAGGAATCTTGAAGCAAATCTATGCTCTGTGGCCTAAAACTAAAACCACCAAACCAACCTACCGGTGATCTGCAATGCCTGCCATACAAAACCTCAAAAGGTGCCATGCCGATACTCGAATAGAAGTTGTTATTATAAGCAAACTCTGCCAAGGGAACAAACTGATCCCAAGAACCTCCAAAGTCAAGAACACAGGCCTGAAGCATGTCCTCCAGAATCTGAATGGTCCTCTCGGACTGGCCATCTGTCTGAGGGTGGAAGGCGGTACTAAGATGAACCTCTGTACCCAAATCTCGCTGAATAGCCCTCCAGAACTGAGATGTGAACTGAGTGCCGTGGTCTGAAATGATAGAAGCTGGGACCCCGTGCAATCGAACAATCTCACGAAGGTAGATCTGAGCTAACCTCTCTGCCACCATTAGAAGTATGAACCGGCAAGAAATGTGCTGACTTAGTCAGCCTATCAACAATCACCCATATGGAATCAAACCCATGAGAAGTACGAGGCAAACCAACAACGAAGTCCATAGTAATCCCTTCCCACTTCCACTTAGGAATGGGAAGTCGCTGCATCAAACCACCAGGTCTCATGTGCTCGAACTTAACCTGCTGACAGTTCAAGCACCGAGATATGAACTCCGCTATATCCCGCTTCATACCACTCCACCAGTAAAGATGTCTCAAGTCTCTATACATCTTTGTTGTGCCAGGGTTAATGGAGTATCTAGTACAATGTGCCTCATGAAGTATCAACTGAATCAAATCACTAATCCCCGAAACACAAAGGCGACTATCAAACCTCAGAACCCCATCTGAATCTAGAGTAGCCCGACTGGTCTCACCCTGAACAACCCGATCACAAAGGTCACACAACTGCTGATCCTCAAACTGAAGGCTCTGAATCTGATCAATCAAAGTAGAACGAACTGCAACACTGGCGAGAACTCTGCTAGGATCCGACAAGTCAAGCCTAACCAAACTGTTAGCCAAGGACTGGATGTCCAAGGCCAATGGTCGCTCTGAAATTGAAAGAGAAGCTAGGCTACCCATACTCACTGTCTTCCGACTCAAGGCATCCGCTACCACATTTGCCTTGCCCAGATGATACAGAATAGTGAAGTCATAGTCCTTCAGTAACTCGACCCATCTCCTCTGTCTCGAGTTCAACTCTCGCTGACTCGTGATATACTGAAGACTACGGTGATCGGTGAAGATATCACAGTGAACTCCATATAGGTAATGCCTCCAGATCTTAAGCGTGAAAACTACCGCCGCCAACTCTAAGTCATGAGTGGGGTAGTTGTTCTCGTGAACCTTCAGCTGCCTTGACGCATATGCTATTACACGACCCTGCTGCATCAACACACAACCAAGACCAACCCCAAAATCATCACAGTACACGGAGAAGCTCTGACCCTCAACCGGCAAAGTCAAAACTGGAGCTGAAGTCAATAAGGCCTTAAGCCTCTGGAAGCTATCCTCACACTGATCCGACCACTGAAATGGGACATCCTTCCTAGTCAGCATAGTCAAGGGTGTTGCTATGGAAGAATATCCCTCAACGAATCGTCTGTAGTAACCTGCTAACCCAATAAAGCTGCGGACCTCAGTAGTAGTAGTAAGTCTAGGCCAATCACAAACCGCAGAAATCTTTCCCGGGTCAACCCTAATCCCATCCTTAGACACCACATGCCCTAGGAATGCAACTGACTCAAGCCAAAACTCGCACTTTGAGAACTTGGCATAAAGCCGATGATCTCTCAAAGTCTGGAGTATAACCCTCAAGTGCTGCTCATGCTCATCTTTACTACGCGAGTATACTAAGATGTCATCTATAAAAACTATCACAAATGAGTCCAAATACGGGCCAAGAACCATGTGCATCAAGTTCATAAAGGCTGCGGGGGCATTAGTCAGCCCAAAAGACATCACCAGGAACTCATAATGGCCATAACGTTTCTTATATGTTGTCCTGGGGATGTCCTCCGCCCTAATCCTCAACTGATGGTAGCCAGACCTCAAATCAATCTTCGAAAACACGACTGAACCCTGAAGCTGGTCAAACAAGTCATCAATCCTCGGCATCGGATACCTATTCTTCACTGTCACCCTATTCAGCTGCCGATAATCAATACACAAGCGCATCGACCCATCCTTCTTCTTCACGAAGAGAACAGGAGCACCCCACGGTGACACACTAGGTCTAATAAACCCCTTAGCTAGCAGATCCTGGAGCTGCTCCTTAAGCTCCCTCAACTCAGCATGAGCCATACGGTAAGGAGAAACAGAAATGGGCCTAGTGCCCGGCTCTAGCTCAATAGAGAAATCAATATCTCTCTCAGGTGGAAAGCCTGGCAGGTCGGTAGGAAACATATCGAGGAAGTCTCTAACCACAGAAACAGACTCAGGAGAAGTAGGGTCAGCACTAACATCTCAGACATATGCTAGATAAGCTAAACACCCACGGGAAATCAACTTCCTAGCTCGAAGACAAGAGATGATCCCAGATGGTGCATGGCTAACAGAACCCTGCCACACAACCGGGGATACACTAGGAACAGCTATGGTAATGATCTTGGCATAACAATCCAAAACCACACGGTGAGGGGATAACCAGTCCATGCCCAGTATCACATCAAAATCTAGCATATCAAGAATCATCAAATCACCCCGAGTCTCTGAATCACCAATAGATAGCATACAAGATCTCACAATCTGATCCACTACTAAAGAATCTCCTACGGGGGACGAAACAGAAACAGGAACAGATAATGGCTCACTAACCAACCCCAAGCAAGGCACAAAGTAGGCAGATACGTATGAACAAATGGATCCAGGATCAAACAAAGCCATAGCAGGCTGATGACACACAAAAATCATACCTGTAATCACAGCATCTGAGGCCTCTACCTCTGGTCTCCTAGGGACCGCGTAAAACTGACGATGACCTCCACCTGCCCGACCACCATCCCTACTACCTGCTCTGTCGCGCAGAGCACCAACTCTACTCTGACAACCACCCCCTCTAGCTGGAGGTTGAACTGCTCGTAAAGGCTCCGCCAACTGAACTGTACCCTGCTGAGGGCAATCTCTAGCAAAATGACCAATCACACCATAAGTAAAACAAGCCCCTGACGGCCTACTCAGTCAAGATGAACCAGCAGATCCCGTATGACCACCACGACCTGATGCCCCAGAAACTGTACCCCTCGAAGGCTGGCCGCTATAGCCCTGATGGCTGCCCTGACCCTGCTCGAACTGGGTACTACCAAAAGTCTGAAGGGAAGCCTGAATAGGTCGGCTGGACTGACCCTGGTGCTGTTGTGGATGATAAGCCCGGCTCCACTGGCCAGAACCTCTACCACCATACCTGGAACCACTGTAGACACCCTGATGTCGAGGCCTCTTATCTCTGGACCCCTGATTATGTCGTTGTAAGTCCTCCACAGGGCGGGCATAGTCTACGATAGCCTGAAATGACCGACCACCCGCAACCAATATCTCAGCTGGCTGCCTGATCTCTGGCCTCAAACCCCATACAAATCTGCGAATCCTATATGCCTCGGTAGGAATGATCATAGCTCCGAATGGTGCTAGCTGATGAAAATGGGTCTCATACTCTGAGACAGTCATAGACCCCTGCATAAGGTGAGTAAACTGCTCCCTGCGATGCTCACGATCACTCTGAGGTAGGAACTTGGCCATAAAGGCCTCATAAAACTCATACTAGGTCAAAGGAGGTGACGATGGTGGTCTACAAGCAACATGAGCCCTCCACCATAACTTCGTTGGGCCCTCTAACTGATAGGTAGTATAACCAACCCCATGAGTCTCCAACAAAGCCAAATGATACAACATCTCCTCACATGTAGTAATAAAGTCATGTGGATCTTGTCCAGAAGTACCAGCAAATTTGGAGGTGCTAACCTCAAAAACCTACCCAACGCCTTCTGCTCTGACTCTGTCATAGCTGGGCGAGGAGCAAGAGGTTGTGCAATAGATGGAACCGGAATGACCTCCGCACGGGGAGCCATAGTAGCAGGCTGCGCTCCTGAGCTCTGTGCACCCAGGGCTGCCCCCTGAGCGGATGTCTGCGCTACCTCAGAAGGCCGCTCTCCAATCATACCCAAAAGCTGTAATAGTAATCCCCGAATATCTGGAGATTAAGCTGCGGCTGGAGCTGGCACAGAAGTGGGCACTGGAGCTGGTACTGGAGCTGGTACTGGAGTTGGTACTGGAGCTGGTGGTACCTGGGCTGCCCCCTCATCCATATGCTGCTCGGGCTCTATCTCCACCCTAGCAGCTCTAGCAGGTGCCATTACTCGAGGGTGTCCTCGACCCTTAGCTGGAGTGGGAGGCTCATCTCCGTGTGATGCCGATGATCTCGTACGAACCATCTGCGGAAGAATGAAGTAGAACAAATGGGATTTCTAGAAATTTCAAGGGTTCCACGCACGACACAGAAGCAATGAAAGAGTCAAATTTCCTAAAATGTCAATGTAGCCTCCCAAAGATTGAGTACGGACATCTCCGCCCCGATCCGCAGGACTCTACTAGACATTGGCTCCTATACCGATGACACCGGTGAACCTAAAGCTCTGATACCAAGTTGTCACGACCCGATTTCTCGGTCATGATGGCACCTACAACCCCCCAGTAGGCGAACCAATTCCCGTAGCCCAGGACAGTTAGTAATGGGCTACTATCTAACAAATAAGCGGGAGAGTAGTTTAATAAGCAAAGGTAAGGGAACAAGATGAAGAGAATAAATAACAAGAATATATATATACATATGCGGAAACTAAACCAAACCCCAAGACCTGGTATCATAGTATAGAGACAAAACTACATACATGGAGTGCAAACGATCCAAAACAATGTATACAGATGTCTCTGAATGGTAATAGAGTACATAAAGCAAAAGATAAACTAAAGCTAAGCTCCGATCGCCAAGAGCTCACCCACAGTCTGAAGTAGTCCCCAACAAACCTCCAAGCACGAATCACAGTGATCTAACGGCGATGGCCCACGCTAGGATCTGCACCCAAAGATGCAGGGGGGTAGGGTGAGCACCAAATGCGAAGCATAAGGTACCCAGTAGGTATCATAGGCCGACTGGGCACATATAATATAAAAGCATAGTAACAGACAGAATAAAAGCAAGTAGTCATAGAAATCAACGAAAGGTACACAGGAACTAGCCCAGAGGGAAATCAACAGAACCACATGTGAGGCCAGCAAGCCGAATATATACACCATAGGCATAGGTGAAAGTAAGAAACAACGCACCTGGGGTCCTTGCAATAACAGTGTATACATAATAAGTTTACGAAATGGACGGTATACCGGTAACCTCAAGTGTAAGAAGAGGGAAAGAGTAATGATAGGCATGCTCAGAGACATGAATCAAACTCAACTAATCATATCAAACTCTCTTGGAATCCTCCCTTATGTTTTCTCACTGTTTTAGAACTGAAATGGCATTTTAAAACATGAAGTTGAGGCTTTAAATCGATTTTGACCCGACCCGGTTCGCGACCCGGTTTCTGCCAGACAGTCCTCGGTAAAATAGTCATAACCTTTTACTCCGAGATCAGTTGGATGTGAGGTTTTGTGCGTTGGAAACTAGACTTGTAAACCTTCGATTTGGTATTTCGGAGGACTTCTAACTCTTTATATATTGAGAGAAAAGATCTGAGACATTTTACCCAAAGTTCAGAAAATTTATTAAAGAAACTTACGATAACTTTTTCCGACTTGCTTGACTTCAAAACTTATCATACGACCAAACAAATGGACCCGGCACCGAAATACCGGTCCTGACAAGCCTTAAATGACTTGGGGCCTCTACAAACAAGCTCTAACGGTACAAGGAAAACGTATACGTAGAAATGACCGGAAGAGTCATTACATATCTATCCAAAATCAAGTGTTATACATATGGAAAATTAGGCCACATAGCACCAAATTGTAAGTTAAATAAGTTAAAAACTTTAGAACTAGATAGTGAGACTTATGATAAAGTTTATGGTTTGTTATACACCTCAGGTTCTGAAGATGATTATTACTCTCATTTTGATTCTCATATTGAACTGCTTGATTTATCTGATAGTGGTAAAAATGTTGATATCCCTTGTGCCACTTGCCAAGGTAATGAATGCAATTGTGATAATGATGAAATTTATAAATTGCAATCACAATTCCAGGATTTCAATATGAACACTGTCACCTCTGATAATGTAATTGAGCTTTTGAAAGAAGTTACTGATAATAGACTTTGCGAAAAGATTATTAATCTAGCTACTTCTAATTAGGCTAGTTCAAGTTTTTCAAAACCTTTTGAGAATAAGAAAAATGATTTTGAGTACTCTGCACCTTATTCTTTATAGGAGGTTGATAACCGTCTTATGATGAGAAATACTTTCACTGAAAGAGATTCTTCTTTTGATGATTTAAAAGATGAAATTGAGAATTTGAAAAGAGAGATTAAATCTCTTAAACAAAATCAGTTGATTTGTGATCATGGAATTACTCAGATTGAGATAAATAATTATGTGTCCACCAAAAGCAATCATATGCCTTCTAAGGACAAAGGTATTGCTGAACCAAGGGAAGACTCTGTTAATTCTGACCCTAAAAATGATATGTTTTTAGGTATGATGCAAATTATTACTGCCCATAAATGGTACGTTAAATGTACTATTTTAATCGATAATAGTTTTTCAATTTCTAACATTGCCATGATTGATAGTGGTGCTGATGTTAGTTATATTCAGGAAGGCTTAGTGCCTACAAAATACTTTCAAAAAACTTCTCATATGGTAAAGTCTGCATCAGGACATGCTTTAGATATAAAGTATAAATTGCCTAATACAAATATTTGCCAGAATAAAGTTTGCATTCCTCATTTCGTTTTTCTGGTTAAAAATCAGTTATTCCCTCTAATTATACTTGGAACCCCTTTCATAAATGCAATTTATCCTTTTACCAGCATAGACTCAAAAGGATTCTCTGCTACTTATAATAATTCTGAAATAAGTTATACTTTTGTTACAGATCCAGTAACTAGAGATATAAATGATTTAATTGATATGAAGCAAAGGCATGTAGATTCTTTGCAACTGGAATTGTTTAGTCTAAACATTTTTGATTCTCTAAAATCTGCAAAGGTGCAGGAAAAAATTAAATTTATTTCTCAACAAATTGTTGTTGATATCTGTGCAGATCATCCCAATGCTTTTTGGAATCGGAAAAAGCATATTGTCACCCTTCCGTATGAAAATAATTTTTCGGAAGATAATATCCCTACTAAATCGCGTCCCTGTCAAATGAACGCTGAGTTAGTAGAATTTTGCAAAAAAGAAATTGATAGTTTATTGCAAAAGGGTTTGATCAAACCTTCTAAATCTCCTTGGTCATTCACTGCATTTATGTCAATAATGCTGCTGAAAAGGAGCAAGGTGCTCCTAGATTAGTTATTAATTATAAACCATTGAATAAATATTTAAAATGGATTAGGTATCCTATCCCCAATAAAAAGGATTTATTGTCAAGATTATATGATGCCAATATATTTTCTAAATTTGATTTAAAATCAGATTATTGGTAGATCCAAATATTTAAAGAGCATACTTATAGAACTGCTTTTAATGTTCCATTTGGGCAATATGAATGGAATGTTATGCCTTTTGGTTTGAAAAACGCCCCATCTGAATTTCAGAAAATCATGAATGACATTTTTAATCCATATTTGGATTTCATCATTGTTTATATCGATGATATTTTGGTATTTTCTAAAACATTAGAAATACATATAAAGCATCTTGATATTTTCAAAAAAATTGTTATTCAAAATGGTTTGGTTATCTCAAAACCAAAAATGAGTTTGTTCCAAACTAATGTCCGATTTCTAGGACATCATATTGGTCAGGGGAAGATTACTCCAATTCAAAGATCCATTGAATTTGCATCAAAATTTCCTGATGTCATCACTGATAGGACTCAGTTACAAAGATTCTTGGGAAGCTTAAATTATATATCCCCATTCTATAAGAATCTTTCTCGTGATTTAGCCCCTTTATATGATAGGCTAAAAA
Source organism: Jaltomata sinuosa (assembly GCA_003996215.1). Classification (NCBI taxonomy): domain Eukaryota; kingdom Viridiplantae; phylum Streptophyta; class Magnoliopsida; order Solanales; family Solanaceae; genus Jaltomata; species Jaltomata sinuosa. The sequence continues at coordinate 18,459 of QJPP01003033.1, read as the reverse complement.
AGAATTATAAGTCTCCTTGGACTGATAGTCATACCACTCTGGTACAAAATATTAAACTCCGTGTTCAGTCTTTGCCTTGTTTAAGTCTGGCTAACCCTGCTTGGCAAAATATTATTGAGACAGATGCGTTTAATATTGGTTATGGTGGGATATTGAAACAGATAAATCCCAATGACAAAAATGAGTATTTAATAAGATTCCACTCTGGCAAATGGACTGAAGTCCAAAGAAAATATGCCACTGTGGCGCATGAAATGTTAACCATTGTAAAATGTGTTTTAAAATTTCAGGATGATTTATACAATCAAAAGGTTTTGATAAAAACAGATGCTCAATCGGTGAAGTATATGTTAGACAAAGAATTTAAGCATGATGCTTTTAAACTAATATTCGCAAGGTGGCAGGCTCAATTAGCCCCTTTTGATTTTGAAATTCATTATAAAAAGGGAAGTGATAATTCTTTACCGAATTTCTTATCCCGAGAATACCTCCAATAAAATGAATTTTTACGCAACCTTTTTTAATGAAAAAACTTTAATTACCATCTTTAAGGTAATCACATTTAATAGAGACTTGAAAAGTCTTATAATTGATAAAATTATTGATAACATTATCAAGGAAGATTTGTCAATCCATGATTACTCAGAAATCATCTAACAAAATTATTATAGACATAATCATCGATTGCTATGTGTGCAGGATGGATCATCCATGGGTTTGAGGTAAAGGTAGAGGAAAGGGGAGATCAACCCCAGGGAGATCATCCCAGTCCTATTCTCAAGGATCGTCATACGTATCCTCATCAAACTCCCCAGTTATACAAATGGGAAGAAAGAGTTTAGTAAATGAGAAGATTTCTCTGAAAGGTGAATCTTCATCTATTCATCTAGAGGATATTCCATAAACACAGTCCGTTATACGGTCATTTCCAGGCATATTGAGCCGCCCAAAAGCAAAGTAATACTTTTGCTTCAATCGCTAAAAAGGACAATGATGATATCAAGTCCTATGAAAAGTTCCCAAAAAGAGAAATGATATTTCTCGTAGAAAACTCTGAGTTTCAGAGAAAAGATAAGCCATGGAAGATACTCCAAAGGTACTTAATAAATGGGTTATACTATCCGGGTGAGTCATACAAAACCCGTGCTTATTATGAGACAATCCTGACGAGTATAGGAAGTGCAGAATTTCAGCACTTTGCCGGTTATAACACCGCAGAGAATGTTTATAACTTCTAAAAAATTATTATTAAACAGATTATATCTGTTAAAGATTGGGGAATCTCTACTATGAAAGAAAGGCAGATAAGCCTTAACCAGTCTCGTATGAACTTTACATACTGGGATTATATTCAAGCATTTGATAGAGTGCTATACTATAATAATGATAGACATAAACACACTTGGTTCATAAAGGTGTGTGCAAAGATATTTGCGAAACCCATCCTATATTGGTTTCTGAATTGGTGGTCATACCACGGTCCCACCATCCAGATCTTACCTCATCAATTCCTTATGTTATACAAGGAATGGACCAAAGTGTCACCTGATTTAAACCGATTATATCATGAAGATCATATCTGCAATTTGGAAAAAGTTGATCAAATATATTTCTTTATTGAATTCTCTATTCCATGGATTCATAAATGGACTCCTGAATTAGGGTTCACTGAAGAAAAGATTTTATGTCCTTACAGGACCTTTTATAATAAGTTTTGGGACAAATTGATGAAAATAGTTCCCAAATCAAATGTTTTACATGGCCAAGAACTTATGGATTCCATTAAACTACGAATCCAAGAATACACTCGAACCCCTCAAAAGGGAATTATCGACGAAAGTTCGGTCAGGCATATTGCCAGAAAGATCTCTTTCCAAGATGGAGATAAAGAAGAAATGATCACTGAATATTTAGAAGAGGCCAAGAGAAATCTACTTCTGACGATAAACCAGTTAGATAAATCAGACACTTCCATGTGGAGTTAAACAAGTAATGCTGATATCGGAGAATCTCAGCCTATCGAAACAGACAAAATATTGTCTACTGATGATATTCGAGAGACAGAAGATTTTCTGCAACAGATCCAAGCCATGGAGAAAAGACATGGTAAAGACAAACAATAAAGAAATCATAGACCTCACAAAACAGTAAAGACGCTGGGGACCCTAACAAACAATGGTAGATACACTGTACCAACAGTAGATATACTGTACAGGGACCCATTTCACTGTATATAGATTCTTTATGTTTTTTTTTCTTTCTATTTAAGAGTTCTTTCATTTCAGTGGCAAGGCATCACAAAAATTGTAAAATTCTCTCTCTAGATAGCTCTCTTATTGTACATCTCTCATTGTAAATCTTTTATCAAATTCAAGAATCAGTTCTTGGAGACATCCATCCATTTAAGGTATATTTAATTTACATTGTTTAGTTTAATTTTAGTGACAACTCTCCTAGCCAGGACGATGTCCGGTTAAAGATATCATATCTATGTCAAATAGCTAACTTCTCTCCTATATACACCATGAACGGGTCTAAGCTTTATTAAAAAATAAAGGAATTTTGATATGGTTTCTCGACTAGGTTCTGAGATCGAGGTACATTCGGATCTAGTACTACTCTTATTAGCTTTGCCTTAGTGGCTATGTCTGGTCAGCCGTGGACCAAAGCCCGTTATTGAGGAGAAAAAGGGCGTCCTTTCCCGGTTAGAACCACCAGACACATGGGCTCAATAGGAAGTATGTATTGGATTCTCGACAGACTCTTTGCCCGGATAAAAATTTCACCTTGTAGTCCGAAAAGCTATATAATAATTCTTGTATATTTCAGTTCTTATGCAGTGCGGACTACCGCTAGCTTAAGGATGCTGAGTTGCTAAATCTGGTTGGTAGCGCGGATTACCGCCAATTATGATATTTGATATGTAGGTTTTTAGATAATTATTCTAATGTCAGGTAAATTTCACAGGTAATCACATAATTATCACTTTTTTTTACAAAAGTCACTTAACTATTATTTCTAATAGAAACATCACTAAACTTTGAGTATACTACAAAAATCACACAACATAATGAATAAATTAATTGTTAATCATAAAGGAGAGCAATATAATAAATTAGTAATTTAGTATTTTATTAGTAATTTAGTATCGCATGAAACTTTAAATATACTACAAAAATCACAGAATATAATATACAAATCAATATAAGAAAATTAACCATCTAATGTCTATACTAGTTTCTCCATATTTAATATATAACCTGCAGAATTTTATGTCATTAATCAAATTCTTATTGCATATTTCAGTTTCAAGGTAAGTTAAAAGATCATCAACTCAAATTTTTAAAGAATACATTTTTTTTAACGAAACAGAAAGTATATGAATAAAGGCTAACAAAATCCTCACCAAATATATAGAAAATAAAATGAATATGTAACATACTCTGTGTTGGGGTTTATAAATGAAAAGTGAATTGAAAATTGGAGGGAGTATAATTGGAGAAAAAATGAAATCTTTTTTTGCTTTTTGGAAGAAGCAAATGTACCACATTGGTAATGGAAAGAAACTTTCAAATTTTTATAATGAGAAACACTTACTCATTGTCTTAAAGGGTTGAGAAGAAGACAAGCCGCCGCCCACCGTCGTCGTCGTCGCTTGCTCGTCTCCGCTTTGACTTCGGCTTCGGCTTTAGATTTGAATTTATAAAAGATCGATCGAGAGATTATCTTTTTGGATAAAGTTTATTTAAATTTAATTGCTTAAATCAAAATTCTAACCCAGACCGTCGTAAGTGACACCCACCCAACCCCCGGATGAGCGAACTAATAGAGCTCAACTCTTAACTTAATCTAACAACCTAAAACCAGAAACAGAAAATAAACTAGCAATTCAAAACAATCCAAATCTTTCATAAATAACCTGCGGAAAATCCCTCCCTAGAATCTGAAAGTCATCATACCAAAACGCTACCAATTCTAGAGTACAGGGATGCAACCCCAAAAATAATAAGAAAATAGTCTAATCCCGAAACAAGTGGGCTACAACTCAATAGATAGACACCAAAGCAGCTTGGTCGAACAACTCACCCTTGATATCTCAAAGTGTCAGGCCTACAAGTGAGGTCGTGCGTCAACCGCCGAAAGATTTCCTGTACTCACAAAAATACAAGTAAGTACAGTATCAGTATACAACACTGTGTACTGGTAGGATCATCAGCCAGTTTCAAATAAACAAAGTATGAGCAGTACAACGAATTAAGTAAAAGTACAGGAAAACACATAATCCAGTTACCAAACAATTCTAGACTACAAATCTCCCCTTAACTTGTCTTTACATGCCATCCACTTTTATACGAAAAATAATGTAACCAACAACCTTATTTATATAGCCCAGACCCATCCTGGGACCCCTCTAAACAAATCCTAAGTGTTAAACATGCAACCCGGTCTACACCAAGACAAATTCAGCCAAATAAACAGAATTCTCGGCCTCTCAAGGGCCATAAGCAATTACTACAACTCATTAACATAACCCGGTCCACTCATGGAACCAATACCAAATGTAACAACACAACCAATATCAATGCAATAATGTAGTAAAATAAACTCTTACCAGGCGTGGTACCCGAGCCAATCGTTAGTATATCACGTACCAGGCGTGGTACCCGAGCCAACCGTTAGTATATTTCATATTAGGCAAGGTACCAGAGCCAACCGTTAGTATTCTCATACCAGGCGTGGTACCCGAGCCAATAAAATATCAAATAATCCACAGTCACAACAATGAACAATCAACTTGTAAAACAACAAGCAAAATACACAGTTCAATTTACCAGACTGATAAACAGGACCATTAGACATTCCTAATTATCCCCTAAGCAGTGCATCTCATACAAATACTTAGATAAGAGTACACAAGCACACAAATCATACATGAATCAAATCATCACCTACCTCGAAATGATCCAAATCTCTAATCAACCGTAGCCTTCCTGTTTTCCGAAGTGTTTTTCGATTCTTGGTCTAAAACAATACACAATAACCAAGAATTAACCTTTATCGACTATAATTTACCCGGATTACGCAAAAATCCTAAACTCCAGGCCATCCATGATCATTCCACCCTTTTCTCCGGGCTTTCCCACCATTAATTCACCTAGTTCTACCATTTTTTATGGATACAATTAGGGAATTAAGGTCACATGATCATAATGTAGTAAATTTAACAACACCTAAGAACTTCTACACTTAGAATTTCCCTCTTTCCCTGAATTCTACCATCTCTAAGTCATTCTAAACCTTTCCCCAAGTCCACTCCTAGAAATTCTACCGCATAGGAAAAGTAGTACGGAGTTCAGAGAGTAGAAACCTTACCTTAGGGAAGAAAAACGATGAAGAATGGAGGAAAATCGCCTGAAATCGCCCTAGCCTTTCTCCCAAACGAGTTGTAGAAAACTGAACTATTTTGGGGAAGCTTATACATTAAATCTTATCACGCACTTCTATAGCGGTCCAATCCTCTATAACGGTACTGTCGTAGTGGAGTCAATCGCTTTGGCGGAGGTTGACCGTCTTGACTTCCGCTATAGCAGAATTTTCTTCCGCTATAGCGGAGGTTGCCACGGTGGATCCTTAGAGCTTGTCACTGGCAGAAAGTCGAGAAATATCCATAATTGGTCCATTTTATAACGCACTTATTTTCTCAATGATCCAAAATAACCCCTTCACGTCAACCTCAATTTCGGGAGTTCTACTTACCCAAATTCGATTCCGAAAAGTTATCTAGACTCCTTTATGTCTTAGCTACAAGGATAACTAGCTAAAATCAAGATGTATAAGCTAATCCTTACCCGGATTTCCCTAGACTATATCTCACTCCAAATCCAACAGAGGCTAGCCTAGCCCAGAATTTCAAACTCCCAAACCCAGAATTTTCTAGTTCTAAAATTTGGCATGAATGGTTTACCCATAATGACGTACCCAGTCATTACAGAATATTTCTCCATGTGCGAGCCACACATCAGCATATGGGAAATACACACGAATTGCACATCGAAAGGTTGCATCCTTTCAACTCACTGTTTTGTGATATGCAATGAGACATGCAATTCACACAATGCCATGTGTGTTTCGCATATTCCATCGCACAAGACTGCTGGGTTGAGTAGTCTCACTGGTTTTGTGTGTGACAAAACGTGCGACGCACACTTCCTCATGTGTAAAATGCACGTCGTCCTATTGTATCTGAAATTGTGAAATTTTTCTGAACCATCGCTTTCTTTTTGAAGCAGTATTTTTGGCTATAAATATTTGATTCTTCCTAAGATATGAAGCACGAATTAGAGTATATTTTGAGTACAAGAAACATAAGTATACTTCTACATTTATTTTAAATTCAAGTGTGATTTACTACCATTGAGTGGTTTATTGTTCAACAGAATTTGAGGTAACGCTATTCTGTTGAAGTTAATAAGTCTATCCTGGAAGATATATTCCATCAACCTCGGGTGCTTGAGGGGAATAATTTCCTTAATGATATATTGTGCATTCAGTGGGCTCAATTTCTCCTTCATCTCTTTTCTTCTACTATTTTTTTGTAAATAGTTTAAGTTCTTGTTTCTACTTGTTTGTTTAAATACATAATTTATTTATCACCTAAATAACAATCTTAAGGAAATTACCGTAAATCTGTATTTGAAGTTTTTGGAGATTAAAACCTTTTGGTTTTCTACTCCATTTGAATCTTTATTCTGATTTAAAAAATATAAAAACTTTGTCAGATCTTAGAGTTCATTCCGTTGAATGATTCGAAGTATATAAAAATTTCATCGTCAACAAAAAACAAGGTTGAATAAAGATATAGTCTTTATTGTTAGTATTTTGTAATACTAAATTGTTTGTCAAATTTGTGACAGAAAAATGACGAATGAAATAAAATATCAAAATGATTCTATTGTGAATAGTATTGTCCCGAGGCAATAACTATCGCGTCATCAAGTCGTATAACTGTTGTACCTGCAATGGCTATGACAAAAATGCTGAAAACAATTATGGGCGTCGACTTCAAGAGATGGCAGCAGAAGATGTTCTTTTATCTCACAACTCTAAGCCTACAACACTTCATAAGTGAGGACGTTCCTGTGTTGACTGGAGGAACTCCGAATCAAAAGAAGTTTGTGGTTACTGAAGCATGGAAACATTCAGATTTTCTATGCAATAACTACATACTCAATGGCTTAGAGGATGACTTGTACAACGTCTTTAGCGTTTGTAAGACTTCAAAAGAGTTATGGAGTGATCTTGAGAAGAAATACAAAACTGAGAATGCATGACTGAAAAAGTTCATGGCTGCAAAGTTCTTGGACTTAAAATGGTTGACAACAAGACTATCATATCACAAATCCAAGAATTACAAGTCATTATTCATGATATCCTTGCGAAAAGTATAAATATCTTTAATACTTCGTTGTTAGTTATTTTGAACATATGGCTAACATTAACCTTACTTTTGAATGTATGGTAACAAACAAAGATTTTCAAGTAGCGGTTTTTATTGAAAAGTTGCCTCCTTCATGGAGAGACATTAAGAACTACTTGAAGCATAAGTGTAAGGAGATGACTCTTGAAGACTTGATTGTTTATCTTAGAATAAAAGAGGATAACAAGGCTGCAGAGAAGAAGTCTCGTGCAAGTTCAGCAATATCGAGAGTAAATATTATTGAAGAAGCACCAACAAATAAGAAAAGAAAAAATCCATCTGGATCAAATAACAATCTGCCAAAGAAGAAGTTCAAAGGCAACTTTATAATTATGGCAAGGTTGGTCACAAGTTTTTGAATTATCAGACTCCAAAGAAAGGCGAGAACAAGGGTCAAACAAATATGGTTGAACAAGTGGAAGACTTATATATCATGCTTTATGAATGTAACCTGGTTGGCAACCCAAGAGAATGGTGGATAGATTTTGGTGCCACTCATCATGTGTGTGCCAATAAGGACCTGTTTGCACCCTATGCTCTAGGTGGACCCGATGAGATCATCTTCATGGAAAACTCCGCTACAACAAAAATTGAAGGAACATGCAAGATATTCTTGAAGATGACATTCGATAAGGTCCTGACTCTAAATAATGTCCTTCATGTTCCTGATTTGCGAAAGAACTTGGTCTCAACTTCACTTCTTACTAAGAATAGATTCAAATGTGTTTTTATTTTTGGTAAAGTTGTAGTTAGTAAGAATGAAAGGTATGTAGTAAAAGGTTACCTAACTGAGGGCCTTTTCAAACTCAATGTAATGACTTTTGAAATGAATAAGAGTTCAGTTTCTTCTTACTTGATTGAGTCAAATACTTTATGGCATATTTGTTTAGGACATGTCAATTATAAAACCTAGCAAAAACTGATTAGTTTAGAAGTATTACCTAAATTTGAGTATAATAAATCACAATGTCAAATTTGTGTTGAATCTAATTTTTAAACATTCGTATAAGTTTGTTAAAAGGAATTCCAATTTCTTAGACTTAATTTACACAAATATTTGTGATATGAAGTCAACACCATCTCGTGATGGGAAAAGATATTGCATAAGCTTCATTGACGACTGTACTCGGTATTGTTATATTTATTTACTTAATAGTAAGGATGAAGCAATTGAAGCATTTAAGCAATACAAAACTGAAGTTGAAAATCAGTTGAACAAAAAGATCAAAATGATAAGGAGTGATAGGAGTGGAGAGTATGAATCTTCTTTTGAAGCAATATGTTTGAAAAATAGAATTATCCATCAAACTACTGCCCCTTCTACACCTCAATCCAATGGAATTGTAAAAAATGAAAAATCAAACATTGAAGAAAATGATAAATGCCTTATTAATAAGTTCCTATCACCGTAAAGCTTGTGGGGGGAAGCTATCCTTACAGCAAAGAAAATACTCAATAGAATACCCCACAGCAAAACACAATCTATTCCATATGAGAAATGAAAAGGAAAGAAACTCAACTTGAAATATTTCAAAGTGTGAGGGTGCTTACCCAAAGTCCAAGTTCCTAACCAAAGAGGGTCAAGATAGGACCAAAAATTGTGGATTATGTTTTTATTAGATATGCTACAAATAGTAAAGAATGTCAATTTTTGGTTCACAAATCCGAACATCTCGATATTCATAATAATACGGTAATAGAATTTGACAATGCTAAATTCTTTAAAAATATTTACCTATATAAAATTGATAGTGAATCGTCAATCGAAAGATCTAAATAACCTCGGAAAGAACCAAAGGAAAGTATTCCCGATGAAGAGAATCCAAGTCATAGTAAATGTCAAAGGACATCGATTTTCTTTGGATAAGATTTTGTGATTTTTCTTCTTGAAAATAAGCCTTAAACGTTTAAAGAAGCTATGTCTTTTGAAGACTCGTCATTTTGAAAAGAAGTTGTCAATAGTGAGATTGAATTAATTTTAAGCAACCATACTTGGAAATTGGTTGATTTCCCTCCTGAAAATAAACATTTAGGTTCCAAATAGATCTTTGAAAGGAAAATCAAGGTTGATGGTATTATTGACAAATATAAGGTAAGACGTATTGTCAAAGGCTATATACAAAAGAAAGATCTTGATTATTTTGACACATATTCACCGGTAATAATAATAACATCTATTCAGATGTTAGTTGCATTGGCAGCTGTATATGATCTTGAAAACCATCAAATGAATATGAAAATGGCTTTCTTAAATGGAGAGTTGGATGAAGAAATTTACATAAAACAACCTGAGGGTTTTGTAGTTTTGGGTAAAAATAGAAAAATGTGCAAACTTATTAAGTCACTTTATGGACTAAAACAAGCACCCAAACAATGACATGCAAAGTTTGACCAAATAATATTGGCAAATAAATTTAAGATCAATAAATATGACAAATCTGTTTAAATTAAAGACACTTTGAATCATAAAGTCATTGTTTGTTTGTATGTTGATGATATGTTGATCATCAGTAGAGACGTTTCTGACATAAATACTACTAAGCATATGCTGGCTATCAAATTTGATATGAAAGACTTAGGAGTTGCTGAGTGATCTTAGGGATAAGAATTCATAAAACTCCTCAAGGTCTAGCATTGTCACAGTCTCATTACATTGAAAAGGTACTTGACAAGTTCAAGTATTTGAATTTCAATATTATCAAGACACTGATGGATGTGAGTTTTGTACTTCAAAAGAATGAAGGTAAAAATAATTCACAATTGGAATATGCACGAGTATTGAGAAGTTGTATGTATATCATGAAATGTACATGACAAGATATAAAATTTTCTATTAGTAAACTAAGTTGGTACACAAATAATCCCAATCAAACTCATTGGATGGCAATGAAATGAGTTTTGGGGTATTTAAAATATACTCAAAATTACACATTGCATTATAACAAATATCCCGTAGTACTTGAAGGATATAGTAATGCAAATTGAATTACCGGATCATCTGAAGTTAAATACATAAGTGAATATATATTCACTCTTGGTGGAGGAGCAGTTTCTTGGAAGTCGTCCAAATAAACATGTATTGCTCATTCTATAATGGAATCTGAGTTTATCGCTTTAGATAAAGCTGGTGAAGAAACTAAGTGGCTCAGGAATTTCTTGGAAGATATTCCATTATGGTCTAAACCGTTGACATCTGTATGCATACACTGTGATATCCAAGCGGCAATACATAGGGCGAGGGCACTATGTATAACGAAAAATTTCATCACATTCGATGGAGATATAACACCATTAGACAATTACTTTCTAGTGAAATTATCACGATTGACTATGTAAAGTCAAAAGGTAATGTGTCATATCCACTTACAAAAAGCCTAACTAGAGAGATAGTTGCATGATGATCAAGGAGAATGGGTTTAAGGCCTAGGACAAGTCATCATTGCGGTAACTCTACCTAGTAGACTGAAGATCATGTCATGACCCAACTACCGAGCCGTGCGGGCACCTACTCTAATCCACCTAGATAGGAGAACCCTTACCACCCGAACCAACAAGCAATGCGGAAAAGAAAGTAAACCATTAAATAAGTCCCTTAATACATGAGGAATCCCTTTACAAATATTTGGAAAATCTATATACAACAGCTTTCGAAAATTACACAACCTTTAAAACTTGCAAAAATTTATTAACCATATAAACACCCTCCCCAGAACCTAGTCTAAGCCGGTACAAGAGCTTCTACAAGATGAGCTTACAACATAAAATGGACACAACTCCCACCATAGAAGGAAGTAGGAGCTGCTGGAAGATCACCACAATCCTGAACCTGTGAAACATCACCAACTCTGCAACCAGACTATACCCAAAAAAAGGTATAGCAAGAGTAGAGTCAATACAACCACACGTACTGGTAGGCATCATCGGTCGACCCGAATCCACACGTACCATCATATAGGAAAATAGGGAAAATATGAAATAAACATTATAGCTCCATCCTTTACCTTTAGCCTTGACCCTGATATCTAGGACTTCCCAAGTCTCACTAGTAACTAGACTTCTTAAGGTTGCCTTGTCACCTAGACTTCCTAAGTCACCTTGACACGTAAACTTTCCAAGTCACCTTTAACCTTACCAATAACAATGTCCATACCTGGACTACCCTTCTCTTGCCCAAGTCAACCACCTGATACGCCCAAATTACAACTCCAATTACGAAGCGTAAGCGGTCATCGTCAAATATAGAACCCAACAAATGTTGGGGTCGATCCCACAGGGAATAAGGTGCAAATTAAGTCGTTAGTGACTTAGTTGACTAGTAATCAATAGTTTCCGGTAAATGGGGGGGTTTGTGTGAACAATATTTGATCAAAGCAAATAAGAATGTACGATTAATAATCAATATGAGAGTGAACTAGGGAAGTGTTCACCATGGCGTTGTAACAATTTCGACTCAAAGCTTAACCGGGTTCTTTCTATATGCATATCACGATGTGATTGAATTAATGGTATCATCTAAACGTTTCTCAACCAAATAGACGAATTTCCTTTTCAATTCTCTCGAACTTGAAAAGGTGAGCTTGCTTATTTCAATCCTAAAACATCAAGTAGATTAATCTAGTTACAGCATTAATCATAAGACGAGAGTTGGTAGTCTCGAATCCTCGTAGTTAATCAAATTTCCTGGTTTTAATCTCTTTGCTCAAGCAAATTAAACCTAGGCATGTTCTAATGTTTGCAACCACTAGAAAACGTAAATAACGAATGATTAACAACGTGACAACATATAAATTGAACCCTACGCTACCCGGAATCTATATTGCTACTTTTGCCATGGCTCCCACAACCCTAGTTGTGGGAAGTTAGTTACTCATGCTATTAGGGAAAGAGAAGAAAATCATATTCATAATAGAAAGAAAAGATTCTTACGATATATGAACACAAGCTTCAATTATCCAAGAACAAGCAGCCAAAATCCCAAGAACAATGGATGAAGAGGAAGAAAACGTATTGTGCCATGTTTTTCCCTCAAAAAGTCGTTCAAAAATATCCTAGAACTATTGGGTAATGAATAATAAAATAACCCTAACACAGGGTATTTATAGTAGTCCAGGAAATAAAGTCCAAAAATAGAATTTTCAGAATCCCGCATCGTACTTGGTGGCCCACCCTGACGGACCGTCACATGAGTGACTGGCTATCGCCCTTAACCAGTGGAGCTGCCGGACTTGGTGGCACACCTGACGGACCGTCACATGAGTGACTGGCCGTCAGGGTGGCCGTCACCCTTAACCAGTGGGGCTGCCAGACTTGGTGGCCTGGGTGACGGCCCACCAAGTGTGTGGTGGCCCGTCATCCCGGCCGTCACTCTTATCCAGAGGGGTTCTTTGATCATATTTTCTTCCGTTTCTATCTCTAGCTCCATTCCCTGCAAATATAACAATAAAACATCAAAAACGACAACGGTTGCTTGAAAACTCACGATTATTCTTAGTTAAAGGAGTCAAAAGTGTCGTAGAATGGCGGCACATCAACACCCTCAACTTAAAACGTTCGCTTGTCCTCAAGCAACATGACAACAAAACAAAAGGACGACTCGACTAAGAAAACAAACATGTGTTACTAGCAAATCATGGCCATTCAACAGCTTATTCAATTTAAATCAAGCCCCCCCGATAACACACAGATGTATGAAAAGCTAACTTGTGAGGATCCAAAATGTCATTCCGATATGATAGAATATTATGCATACACACACAATAGCTATCCCAACAGTCAGTAGATAATACAGAAATCCCGGTGCCCTCACCACAAAGAAGTCCCACACACAAGATTTGGGACTAGGTAAGGCGCTCACACTCACAACCGATTTCAAACAATGCACATGCGATGCCATAAGCTTGCCCTTGCTATTCTATTTCAGTTTTTCAGAAAGCCGCTCAGGATCACTACAGGACTTGTTTTGGCTTGTAATGAGGCTTCGGGTGCAGGTGGGATACATTTAGGAGTTAGTGACTAAGCCCTCCTTGGACTCACCGACCTACCATTTCCACTCAACTTTACTTCGTCCATCCTTATTCACCTTTTTATTTCCTTCTTTCTAGTTACAGGTGCGGCCTCTTTATTTAGGCACTTCTTTTTCATCTCTTTTTCATTTCTTTTTCTTTCTTTTTCTCATGCACACACCCGAAATTTTCATTCTATCTGCACCCAGTCTTATTCATCCTATTTTTCTTATCATTTACCTCTATAGTAGCCACCCTCAAGTTAGGCTAATTGCCTGAGTTGAGGTGCATGATGTCCAAGGAAGGACCAGGGCCATAATAGTGATTCAAAGTTAAAAAGAAACGGTGACAGGTTATCAAAAGAATACGGTCAATTATGGATCAAACAGGGATCAAAGTGATTATTTGCATTTGGACGGTCTTATAGGCTAAGTGGACTGCACACAAAAAGGGTCTGTGATCCTTTCCTAAGCAACCAACTTCAAGCTTAACAAAATAGACCGGGCAAGTTCTAGATGCATGCACAGAGTAAGAATTTATAACAATAAGCTCACACACACTTGGCACCAAGAAACCATACTACTACCAACTATCAAAACATAAGCTCGGCTTAAGCATCATTATTCCAATCACAACCACACAATGACATTCAAGGATCCAGACAGTCAATTGTTTCAAACATAAGTACAAAATCAACTTTTTAAGAGGGGGCTCCTTTTAGTTCAACTTTCCAAAGAGCCATGCTTGTTATCGACACCAGAAAACAACACAAAAAAAAATTAAATGACCACCTAAACGTGCCGGTTCTACTAGATAGCACACCGGAGGGAAAAGAAACACGGCAACAAAAACCCTCGGTGGTGAAAGACTCACAGGTATCCCAACACCCTCAACTTAGACTCATGCATTGTCCCTAATACATACATGTGAAATCTAAAACTCTGAGAGAAAGGAATACTTGTGAAGCCCATAGGACTAAGAGTCTGGCATGATGTTGGAGACCGCCAGGGTCTCCAAAGCAGGAGAAATCGATGGAATAGGTGCCCGCGACATCATCCTGTTGAGCTTCAACTTTCTCTTTTATCGGCTCCTCAGCTAGTCGAGACAACTTCTTTACTCTTTCTAGCTCTTTTTCTTTGCTGGTTCTCTTGCGGTGTTTTCTTTTCCTTGATTTGTTCTCACCGCCTGGCTCTACCAGTTTCTCTTATTGCGATCGCAACATCATTCTCATAATAGCTAGGGTCTTGACACAACCCTTCTTCTTAATATGCACATCCGTAGGGGCTTCATCAATAACATTGATAATCGAGACCACTCTCATGTCTCTTGGTGGCTTCATCAATTTACACGCATCAAACTTGACCAATTCATTGTTTAATCTGAATGTCAGTTCGTTTCTTTCCATGTCAACCAACACTCTTGCAGTGGCTAACAATGGTCGTCCCAAGATTATGGGAACTTCAAAGTCCACTTCGCAATCTAAGATCACAAAGTCAGCCGGGAATATAAACTTACCAACCTTTACCAGCACATCAGACAATATTCCCACCAGTCGCTTTACTGAACGGTCAGCCATTAGCACCCTCATGGAAGTTGGTTTGGGCGCTCCCAAACCCAATTGTTTATAGACTGCTAGCGGCATCAAGTTGATGCTAGCACCAAGATCACATAAGGCTTTTTCAAAGTTGAATTTCCCAATAGTACAGGGAACAGTAAAAGCACCTGGATCTTCCTTCTTTTCCACTAACGATCTTGAAAAAATAGCACTGCAATGGTGGAGGTTATCTTCTGGTTCAAAGCTCACTGACCTCTTCTTGGTAATCAAGTCCTTCATGAACTTGGCATATCTGGGCATTTGTTCAAGAGCGTCCACCAGAGGGATGTTTACTGATATCTGTTTTAGCATGGTCATGAAGTTCAGGAACTTTCTATCTTCAACTTTCTTCTTCAACCATTGTGGGAAAGGAGGTGGTGGCCAAGGCATCATAGTTGGAAGCTTTTCAACTTCCTTGCTTTTATCCGTGGGACTTTGAGTAGCATCCTCTACCACATTGTCATCCGCAACATCACCTTTCTGAGTCTGAATTACCGGATGTGGTTCCGATAATGTTTTACCGCTTCTCGTAGTGATCGCCATACAGCTCCCGTCCTTCCTCGGGTTTTGAATGGTGTCACTCGGCAAGGTACCTATCTTTCTTTGATTTAGAGACGCCGAGATTTGACTCACTTGCTGCTCTAATTGCTTAATCGAGGTGGAATGTGAATCCACTACCTGACTCATTACTGATAATTCAGTCCTCATCTCCTTTACCCCGGCGTCAGTAGATTCCACATTCAGTAGCATCTTAGCCATCATGTTCTCTAGTTTGGACGTCTCTGTCTCGGTGCTAGCTTTTTCCCGATTACCAGGTGGTACATACAACCCACCTCCATCAGTTTTATTCTTCCAGTTCCCCTGATCGCGGTCTCTGTAGCCAGCTTTTTCATAGTAGTTGTCCCTCTGATAGTTCCGACCTTGGTTTCCCTGACCATTGGCCTGGAAACCACCCAAATAATTTGCCTCCTCATCAGGTTCAAACTCTGTTGCTCTACCTTGGGAACCCACAGCTTTCACTTTCTGAATACCTCCTGAAAACAAATGTTTTGTCAGTAGGTCCATTTGCGTCTTCAGATGGGCCATATCTTCGTCCCGCTCTTCCTCTTTCCTGCGCTGCTCTGCTGACATACCAACTGCATAAGTGCTAGCTGCTACCTCTATATCACGTTTATGCCAGGCCCTGTTGGTTTTGGTGAGCCTGTCCAAAATAGTTGTGACCTCAATAAAAGTGAGACCCATAAATGCTCCACCTGCTGCGTTATCCAATGTCGGCTTGGTAGCCGAATTCAGTGCCCTGTAGAATGTCTGCATCAAAAAATCTTCGGTCAACTGATGGTTTGGGCATTGTGTCAGCTTTTTCTTGAACCAAAACCAAGTCTCATGTAACGCCTCATGAGGTTGTTGTCTGAAGTTGCTAATTTCATCCCTCAACTGTATCATCCTAGAGGGAGGAAAGAACCTTTCTAGGAAAACTCCTTTCAACTCTCCCCAGGTTGTGATAGAGTCGGGGGTTAGCTCTGTCAACCATAATGCTGCCTTATCAGACAGAGACAACGGAAACAACCTGAGCCTGATCGTTGTCTGAATAACTCTAGGCAATTCGAACGACTTGCAGATACCCACAAAATTCATCAGGTGTTGGTTTGGATCATCACCAGCAACACCACGGAACACTCCTCTCAAATTCAATAGCTGGATCATTGTGCTAGTAATGTTGAACTTGGACCTGGGCTAGCGGAGGAAGAACAATAGCACCCGTAGCACCAACTCCATCCAAGTCGATATCCTCATCAGTCAAGTGATGCTGATCCTGTTGAGCCTGCTATTCTGCAGCGAGCCTTGCTGCCTCCAACTGTTGTACATTCATGGTTTGCCTTAGCGTTCTTGCGAGCTCGGGGTCGTAGGGTAATATTGGTTCACCCGAGCGTCGGGTACTTGGCATGCACAACTTTGTACCCTGTAACAAACAAAAACAACAAATAAAAGTAAAAGCAGGAAAGTATGACTAAGATTCAAATAAACACACCGGACTTAATAAACAACCGTATTCCCCGGAAACGGCGCCAAAAATTGATACGCCCAAATTACAACTCCAATTACGAAGCGTAAGCGGTCGTCGTCAAATATAGAACCCAACAAAGGTTGGGGTCGATCCCACAGGGAATAAGGTGCAAATTAAGTCATTAGTGACTTAGTTGACTAGTAATCAATAGTTTCCGGTAAATGGGGGGGTTTGTGTGAACAATATTTGATCAAAGCAAATAATAATGTACGATTAATAATCAATATGAGAGTGAACTATGGAAGTTTTCACCATGGCGTTGTAACAATTTCGACTCAAAGCTTAACCGGGTTCTTTCTATATGCATATCACGATGTGATTGAATTAATGGTATCATTGAAACGTTTCTCAACCAAATAGACGAATTTCCTTTTCAATTCTCTCGAACTTGAAAAGGTGAACTTTCTTATTTCAATCCTAAACATCAAGTAGATTAATTTAGTTACAGCATTAATCATAAGACGAGAGTTGGTAGTCTCAAATCCTCGTAGTTAATCAAATTTCTCGGTTTTAATATCTTTGCTCAAGCAAATTAAACCTAGGAATGTTCTAATGTTTGCAACCACTAGAAAATGTAAATAACGAATGATTAACAATGTGACAACATATAAATTGAACCCTACGCTACCCGGAATCTATATTGCTACTTTTGCCATGGCTCCCACAACCCTAGTTGTGGGAAGTTACTTATTCATGCTATTAGGGAAAGAGAAGAAAATCATATTCATAATAGAAAGAAAAGATTCTTACGATATATGAACACATGCTTCAATTATCCAAGAACAAGCAGCCAAAATCCCAAGAACAATGGATGAAGAGGAAGAAAACGTATTGTGTCGTGTTTTTCCCTCAAAAGGTCGTTCAAAAATATCCTAGAACTATTGGGTAAAGAATAATAAAATAACCCTAACACAGGGTATTTATAGTAGTCCAGGAAATAAAGTCCAAAAATAGAATTTTTGGAATCCCGCATCGTACTTGGTGGCCCACCCTGACGGACCGTCACATGAGTGAATGGCCGTCAGGGTGGCCGTCGCCCTTAACTAGTGGAGCTGCCGGACATGGTGGCACACCTGACGGATCGTCACATGAGTGACTGGCCGTCAGGGTGGCCGTCACCCTTAACCAGTGGGACTGCCAGACTTGGTGGCCTGGGTGACGGCCCACCAAGTGTGTGGTGGCCCGTCATCCCGGCCGTCACTCTTATCCAGAGGGGTTCTTTGATCATATTTTCTTCCGTTTCTATCTCTAGCTCCATTCCCTGCAAATATAACAATAAAACATCAAAAACGACAATGGTTACTTGAAAACTCACGATTAT
>QJPP01003032.1:25906-117372 GCA_003996215.1 Jaltomata sinuosa | reverse complement strand
ATATAAGTAAGTAGAGAGAGAGTTGAAAAAATGGCGGTATACCGGTAACCTCAAGTAAAAGGAAAAGACGGAGAGCAGTCTAACATACTCAAAATGGAATCAACAAGTATAAGGAAATCATAATACCGATCCAATCACATGATAGCATAACCAGGGAATCGCCTCACAAGTACAACCCTAAGATTAAATAACTAGGCAACAATAACCGAGAGACACCACTCAACTTCCCACAAGGATAGAGCCAAAGTCTCACACTCTGCTCAGAAGGCCACGCAAAAGTGCCTCAATAAGATAGGACTCTAAAGCCCTCTCAATAATAAAAAATCCCACAACCAAAGCCTCAACGGGCTAGGCATCACTAATCTTTCAAGAACCGGGTACCAAGACAAGCTCTAAATAAAGACAGGAATAAATATAGTCTACCTACAGTCCCAACGGCGCCTCATTGACAACTCGAGGAACACTATCAAGTGAAAAAACAACCCTCTGACATCCTATACTACCGGGGCATACAGCTGAACACAGCAACAATACAAGGTGTAATCCATATGCATGATATGATATGTATGTGAAATAGAACCTCTGTATGTAGCCTCCTCCGGTGCCAATCAAGCCCCAGCAGGCAGGTTCTATGGAAGGACTTCAGCCTGTATACCTTACTGCCACGCCGTATATCGCTTTCCTCCTGGCGCAGCAGCAGCCCGAAGCCCCAGGCGCCAGAGTGGCAAAGGTCCATGGAGGTCCCCGACGCCCATAACTAAAACTCAGTAATCAAAGACATGTCATCCAGGAAGCAAGTCCGGGATCATAGATAGAGCCCAGTCTCGGAATATGCATGCCCAGAAAGCCCTTCCAGGACTAAAGTAGTAGAAAATTGCCTCAAAAAACGCCCTCCAAAGGTGCCCGGGCGTAACCGGGTCTAAAACTGTAGTAAATCAAGTCTAGTGCTCCACCCCTCAAAGACTAGTATCAGTAATAAAATCAAGTCTGGTGCTCTGCCCCGCAGAGACTAGTTTCAGTAATAAAATCAAGTCTGGTGCTCTGCCCTGCAGAGAATAATACCAGTAATAAAATCAGTGCAAAAACATCCAAAAATCCCCTTTTCTATCAACAACAGTACCAAAAATGGGCCCCCAGAATCATGCAAATTTAGGAAAACTGTCAGTAGTGGCTCACAGCCAAAACTGTAGTAAAACATGCAGGGGAAAACCTTTTTCATGGATGATATGCTCTCACACGAATATAAAAGTAGCCCAACGGCTCATAAAAATTCCTATTAGCCCTGCACAGTCCCAATAGCTACTCAACAGACATAACCAGCCAAAAATGATAATCTCTATGTCCGGGACTCGCGGACATTCCCCAAATAACCCACCATCTATGTTCCAGAGTCAATACAAGGCCACACAGGACCACAAAGGTAATATACAATACTATGCAAATACTACAAACAACGTATGAAATAGACGGACGAAAGGCGGACAAGGTCTGGGGTACCAACCTATAACAACCCATCCAAGGATGCTAATTAATGTAGTTATAGCCTATATACGCAGAGTCTAGATAGGGAAAAACCATAACCTACCTGTCATCCGATGACTAGCTGTGGGAATGGCGTCGTCCAGACTCGAACTGCTCCGGGAAGCTCCAAATCACAAAAGAATACTTTTAACTGAAGCCCCAAAGGCGTCTCTATGAAGGCTTACAAACCAAGGTAATGGAACAATTGCTAGAATCGACGAGGCTACAAGAACGAGCCATAGCCATTTGATAAGGTGTTAATGTTACACTCGCGACCAGCCAACCCCAAAACATAAAATGAGGCGAATAACAATAAGAAATGGCAGCTAAATCCAACAATAATATGTTAACCACATCTCAAAGGAGCGACGAGCTCCCGAGGCACTATTTCAAGGCGTACTTCACGTTGTCCAATCCAATCACTATCGTATGCGATCCCAAAAAAATTGCACAATTTCCCAATCCCTCCAGCACCTTACCACAACCAGAAAACCACAACAATAACCAAACATAACAAGATAAAGGGTTTGTCCAAAGCCACAAATCCAAAATACCACTTCGTGGCTATGAAATCCATAAAACAATACTAGAACATATAATAATGAAGGAGGGTCGTAGGGGAGAGATTCCTTGACAAAAATATTCAATCTCCCAAGATTAACAACCTGCCTCCTTACAGGAACAACAAACATATCCAAATCGAACAAGAAATTACTACAAGTTATCGAAAAATACAACTTTTCGTGACTAGAAGCTTAGAATCTTGATTCAACAAATAGATAAGTGTACGGGATCCATACCTCACCAAAATAACTCCATAGCTACTGCCAAATACTCAGAAAACACCTGCTAGCTCGCTGCATCAACACCCACGAAGATACGCCATGAAATCGACGGGACAAACTACACCAAAATGACGAGCTCGTGACGTAGAGCAACTTCCGTTAAACTTCCGAATTGAAAGGATCAAAGTCCATGGATTATTTATGGACTTTACTTCTGATTTTCTGAAGTTTTTGGGTGATTTTTATGAATTAAAACGAAGCTGGAACACCTTTTATAAAGCAAAACCGACTTAGGATGCGGGCCCCACCTTGACGTGTCTGCTTGTGCAGTCTTACAAAAATGTGAATATCTCTCTATTCTGAAGTCGTATGAATGAACGGTTTAGTGCATTGGAAACTAGACTCGTAGACCTTCGATTTGGTATATTG
Source organism: Jaltomata sinuosa (assembly GCA_003996215.1). Taxonomy (NCBI): domain Eukaryota; kingdom Viridiplantae; phylum Streptophyta; class Magnoliopsida; order Solanales; family Solanaceae; genus Jaltomata; species Jaltomata sinuosa. The sequence goes on along the minus strand of QJPP01003032.1, from coordinate 114,637 downwards.
GTGGACCACTAAATCTTTATAGATAGGGAGAAACACCCCAATACATTTAACCCAAATTTGAAGAGAATTTCTTAAAGGAATTTACAATAACTTTTTCCGACTTTTGTTTCGCAACTTGCTTGACTTCAAAACTTATCATACGACCATTTTGTGATTATAATACCTCATAACACATCCTTCTTAGTATATTAGACAATATTAGTCTTACCCCAATGGCACGGGTTACTTTAAACCTTCCAAACGGGCGAGGTGTTACACGAGGCATTTCTTTAACTCGAACTTTCGAGTAAGGAATTCCTTTGACCTAGAACCTTGGTTTAATTCTTTGATATTACCAAGAATGTTGACGGAAGTCAACGATTTTCAAAGTTGAAGCTCCAAAATGAGGAACGGCCATAAAGACCAAACAAACGTCCCGGGCACCAAACTACCGGTCCCGACAAGTCATAAATGACTTGGGTCACTACAAGTAAGCTCTAATGGTAAAAGAAAGGCGAAAACATGTAAATGACCAGAAGGGTCATTACATCATCCACTACTAAAAAGACTTTCGTCCCCGAAAGTCAGGAAGGAAGAAAATACCAGAGATTTAAGAATAGCGGATACAACGCCCGCACTACTCTCTCAGACAACCCGGGTAACCTTCACGACTAGACGGCACCCAATAGAACAGAACCAAAGAAAGCAACCAAGCGTTAATTTCTTACTAGCCAAGCTATATTTAAACCTCCAAAGATCTGCCAACCCAAACTGAACCTCGAGAATCTTAACCAAAAAGCACCTACAAAACACCAAAACCAGAGCACCAAGGTTATCAACACACAAAACTCGAATCCTCAAAACTATACCAAGTTTACCAGAAAATCCATCAACCCAAAACTCTAACTCATGAACCCGATGTTCCGCAAAAGCCCCCTTTTTTTTTATTCTGAACTGAATCCTTTAGCACCATAAAAAGGAAGCTGCATAAAAGTTGAACACTCAAACCACCCTCGAAGCATCAACTGACACGCCGGAGATCCATAGTTCCTACTTATACTTTACCATGAACGAAGTCACCCATTTTATTCAAATGCGTTTTAAGCCAATATATAGGCTACTAGCCTTAGCCATCCAAGACAACAACCTGTAGCATATCATTGAAAACAAAACTTACATGCCCTGACTGACCATCAACAAACGAACGAACACTTTTGCTAACATTGAACTTGCTAACTGAACTGTGCTAGGTCTGAATCAACTGAAAGTGAATGAACTAGGGCAACCTGCCCAAAAGACCCAAACCAAAACCACAATTCTGCAAGAAGTGTGGTAAGCCTACCACAAAGTCTGTAACCATGAGCCAAACTCCCAACTCTAGAAAACACTGATGCTACTCCGACACTCGAACACTATTTGAATGTGAAATTTCCTTACGAATCTCACCTCAGGAAAAAGTCCACCATGCCACGAATATCAAGTCCAAACACCCTGAAGGCAAAGGAAAAAGGTGCCTAGGGTTCAAAGTTACCATCTAGCCATAGAAAATTTTGCATATACTTTCAATTTATTCCTTTGGCTCGAATCAACCGCTCTACTGGTTCTGCAAACAACCAACCACTTCGAAGCATATACCCTAACGAACTTTTAGTCTATACTGGCCGAGTCTAACCAACACTGGAACCCCACATAAATAATAACTCTGGAGGAATCAATTAAACAAGCTTTCAAATCCTGGGCAAACGAATGGCTATTACCAGTCTTTACGTATCATCAGAGCTCAAAATAGCCTCGCTAGTCTCAACCCGCACAAGCTGACCACATAAAGCATACACCACTGCTGAAGCTTAAACTTACGCCACTGAGTCTGTCCAACCATGGTAGAAGAACCTCGTACTAACTAGAACACTGCTGAAATCTAGAATATCTCACCTCTTGCAGATGTTAGCCAAGGACTAGGTGTCCAAGGCCAATAGCCGCATCCACAACCGAAGTAAAGAAGCTAAGTTTCCCGCACCCACTGCCTCCCGGCACTAGGATGCTGCAACCAAATAGAAACTACCATAAACCATCCGATATAACCAGCCAAGTTATGATTCTGAACACCGACTTTCAAAACTGCCAACCAAAGCCTTGGTCGAACCTTTATGCTGCCAATGAACCTTTAAGAACCCAAGCTAACTAGGCCTGAAAATGCAAGTTGCCAACAGCGCAGCTGCTACTGAAACAAAAACCAATCGATGGAAAACCCACGGCAATGTGTAGACAGCTGGATCGAATCACCAACACACAATCCCAAATCAAACCTTCATCGCCACCTCAGGCAACTACGAGGACACTTAAACACAAACAAAGAGTCATCTCCCTTCTTTTTCAACTAAACAAAAATCCTTCCTTAGCACATATTAAACCTTACAAATCCTTTCTCGTTTAAGAACCTGAAGCCATTACCTTAATACTCATAGCTACATGTCAAATTCAATAAGGCAGGAGAAGAATGGGCCGGATGCCCAACTCACCCAAAATGCTTAGAAATACAACCCAACCACGAGGTTACAATCAACACTTAGTCAGAAGTGCTTAAAGTCAAGACCCAATAACGATGCCAACATCTAGAGCTCATCGAAAGAACTACGATCAAGATTTATTCGAACTGGAGCTAGGGACACGACCAAACACCCAATGGATGAGGAAGTGGAGGAGAATATGGGAACAACCCACATACCTGCCAACCTCCTAAACTAATCAACAAAGAGGGTTGACTCTAGACACTCGGGAGACCAAACCAATCTACGCACACTAGCATAACCAATATCTCCCAACTGAGGCAAAATCTCAACTGCGGCCCAACTATCGGTAATACACCAAACCATTACACGGATCTCTAGCCACGCTAGATAATGGCCTAGGCAACAACTATCTAGGACCGTTCAACAAGTTCAACTCAACCATAAGTCCAAAATCACAATGAAACAGGGATAACCCAACTAGAAACAGACTAACAAGAACTACCTACGATCTACAACTCCGGGAAAACACCTCTCAAGGCTAACTTACCCCTATCCACTACTAAAGAATAAACTACCAATAAAATAACATATTGGTACTACAATTCGGGTAGCCAAACAACTTAAACAAATAGCAGGTAGGCATATAAGAAAATAAACGACAGAAGGGATAGAATAGCAACGCGAGCAGGACTATCACAAGTCGTAGGTAGCAAAAGCCTAACCTAGAGCAAAGATATCAGGAACCTCTATCTCTGGCCCACCAAGAGAAGTATCAAGTTGATGGGATATAACTCTGGACTGAGTAGTCAAAATTGAAGCCCCAACCAACCCTCACTGGGGACAAACTCAATAAAGGTGACCAATCTCTCCACAATGATAACAACCAGGCTGTCTGGGATACACAATCCTGGGGCAATTCCTAGCAAAGTGCCCATGCTCACCACACCAAAAACAGCCTATACAAGATGAAATCCGATAGGAAAATCTCGCCTCATACTCCAATACTGACAGACAACCCTGCTGAAGAACTAGAAGCTCAACTATAACTGAAGCACCACTCACAGAACCAAGTACTGAAACACTCATCGGAGGACTCAGAGTCCTAGCCACGGTGTCCTGAAGAACTGGGGTAGCTATAAATCCAATCGAAGGCAGGGCTGACCCCACACCCCTATCTGAGGCGGTAAACTCTCACTCTGAAGTCTTGGTGCTAACGGAAGCACTGAAGCAACAAGAACAGAAGCCTCGGAACCAACCGCTATCGTACTCGTATGAGGTATCTCAGAATGAATGAACAATCGAAGTTTAAAAGTCAATAGAGCCAGGAACACACGATTAGGATCCAAGAAGATGAAACTTTTCCTAACAATGCCCTGTAGCCTCCCGCAGATAGGATACGGACGTCATCGTACCGATCTGTGAGACTCTACTTAGACACTTGTTTCTGTACCATGACACTAGTGAACCTAGAGCTCTGATACCAAGCTGTCACGACCTGATTTCTCAAGTCATGATGGCACCTACAATCCCCAGTAGGCGAACCAATTCCCGTAGCCCAAAATGGTTAGTAATGGGCTACTACCTAACCAAAATGCACCAGCAAGCAGAAATAAGCGAAAGAAAAACTCGAATATAAATACATAAAGGAAACTACACCAACCCCAAGACTTGTTATCAATAGTACAGAAGCTTCTAATAGGATACAAGTGCTAGTAGTAACAAAATACAACATAAATTGCCTCCAAAATTACAAGGAGCAACAGTACAACAGATGAAATGTAGACAAGCCCCGACCGTCAGGCGCTCACCCTAGTCTCAAAGATCCAAAAGCTGCATGAGTCTCCAACATGATCAACGGCGAAAGCTCAGCTAATATCTGCACAAAAAAGTGCAGAAGTGTAGTATGAGCACCAAAACCACGGGTACTCAGTAGGTATCATAGGCCGACTGAGCACATATAAGATATAAAAGCAGTAAGTAACAGATAGCAAGAAAGCAGTCACTGAGGCAATGAGCAAGGCACAAGGAGCTAGCACAGATCATCCATAACCAAGATCTTCAAGTAACACATGCTAGCACAGAGATACAATTACACAAAATCATAGGTGAAGGAAAGGAGAACGCACCTGGAGTCCTTGCACAACAATATAAGTAAGTAGAGAGAGGATTGAGAAAATAGCGGTATACCGGTAACCTCACGTGGAAGGAAAAGACGGAGAGTAGTCTAACATACTCAAAATGGAATCAACCAGTATAAGGAAATCATAACACCACTCCAACCATATGATAGCATAACCAGGGAATCACCTCAGAAGTACAACCCTAGGATGAAATAACTAGGCCACAATAACCGAGAGATACCACTCAGCTTCCCACAATAATAGAACCAGAGTCTCACACTCTGCTCAAAAGGCCACACAAAAGTTCCTCAATAAGATAGGACTCTAAAGCCCTCTCAATAATCAAAAATCCCACAGCCAAAGCCTCAACAGGCTAGCCATCACTAATCTTTCAAGAACCGGGTGCCAAGACAAGCTCTAAGTAAACACGGGAGTAAATATAGTCTACCTACAGTCCCAACGGCCGCCCATACAACTGAGGAACACTATCAAGTAAAAACAAACCCTCTGACATCCCATACTACCGGAGCGTACACTGAACACACAATAAACAAGGGTGGAATCCAATGCATGATATGATATGATGCCAATCAAGCCCAGCAGGCAGGTTCCATGGAAGGACTCATCTTGTATACCTCTACTCCACCGTATACCCTTCCCTCTGGCGCACGCAGCCCGAAGCCCCAGGCCCAGAGTGGCAAGGTCCATGGAGGTCCCCGACCCCATACTAAAACTCAGTATCAAGACATGTCATCCGGAAGCAAGTCCGGGATCAAGATAGAGACCCAGTCTCGAATATGCATGCCCAGAACCTGTCCAGGACTAATGTAGTAGAAAATGCCTCAAAAACCCCTCCAAAGGTGCCCGGGCGTAACCGGGTCTAAAACTGTAGTAAATCAAGTCTAGTGCTCCGCCCCGCAGAGACTAGTATTAGTAATAAAATCAAGTCTGGTGCTCTGCCCCGCAGAGACTAGTATCAGTAATAAAATCAAGTATAGTGCTCTGCCCTGCAGATAATAATACCAGTAATAAAATCAGTGCAAAAACATCCAAAAATTCCCTTTTCTATCAACAACAGTACCAAAAATGGGCCCCCAATGTCATGCAAATTTAGGAAAACTGTCAGTAGTGGCTCACAGCCAAAACTGTAGTAAAACATGCAGGGAAAAACCTTTTTCATGGATGATATGCTCGCACACAAATATAAAAGTAGCCCAACGGCTCACAACAATTCCTATCAGCCCTGCACAGGCCCAATAGCTACTCAACAGACATAACCAGCCTAAAATGATAATCTCTATGTTCAGGACTCACGGACATTCCCCAAATAACCCACAATCTATGTTCCTGAGTCAATACAAGGCCACACAGGACCACAAAGGTAATATACAATACTATGCGAATACTACAAACAACTTATGAAATAGATGGACGAAAGGCGGACAAGGTCTGGGGTACCAACCTATAACAACCCATCCAAGGATGCTAATTAATGCAGTTATAGCCTATATACGCAGAGTCTAGATAGGGAAAAACCATAACCTACCTGTCATCCGATGACTAGCTGCGGGAACGGCATCGTCCAGACTTGAACTGCTCCGGGAAGCTCCAAATCACAAAAGAATACTTTTAACTAAAGCCCCAAAGGCGTCTCTATGAAGGCTGACCAACCAAGGTAATGGAACAATTGCTAGAATCGATGAGGCTGCAAGAACGAGCCATAGCAATTTGATAAGGTGTTAATGTCACACTCGCGACCAGCCAACCCCAAAACATCAAATGAGGCCAATAACAATAATAAATGGCAGCTAAATCCAACAATAATATGTTAACCACATCTCAAAGGAGCGACGAGCTCCCGAGGCACTATTTCAAGGTGTACTTCACGTTGTCCAATCCAATCACTATCGTATGCGATCCTAAAAAGAATCGCACAGTTTCCCAATCCCTCCAGCACCTTACCACAACCATAAAACCACAACAATAACCAAACATAATAAGATAAAGGGGTTGTCCAAAGCCACAAATCCAAAATACCACTTCGTGGCTATGAAATCCATAAAATAATACTAGAACATATAATAATGATGGAGGGTCGTAGGGGAGAGATTGCTTGACAAAAATATTCAATATCCCAAGATTAACAACCTGCCTCCTTCCAGGAACAACAAACATATCCAAATCGAACAAGAAACTACTACAAGTTATCGAAAAATACAACTTTTCATCACTAGAAGCTTAGAATCTTGATTCAACAAATAGATAAGTGTACGGGATCCATACCTCACCAAAATAACTCCATAGATACTGCCAAATACTCAGAAAACACCTACTAGCTCGCTGCATCAACACCAACGAAGATACGCCATGAAATCGACGGGACAAACTACACCAAAATGACGAGCTCGCGACGTAGAGCAACTTCCGTTAAACTTCCGAATTGAAAGGATCAAAGTGCATGGATTATTTATGGACTTTACTTCTGATTTTATGAAGTTTTTGGGTAATTTTTATTAATTAAAATGAAGCTGAAACACCTTTTATAAAGCAAAACCGACTTAGGATGCGGGCCCCACCTTGACGTGTCTGCTTGTGCAGTCTTACAAAAACGTGAATATCTCTCTATTCTGAAGTCGTATGAATGAACGGTTAAGGGAGTTGGAAACTAGACTCGTAGACCTTCGATTTGGTATATTGGCGGACTACTAAATCTTTATAGATAGGGAGAAACACCCCAATACATTTAACCCAAATTTGAAGAGAATTCCTTAAAGGAATTTACAATAACTTTTTCCGACTTTTGTTTCGCAACTTGCTTGACTTCAAAACTTATCATACGACCATTTTGTGATTATAATACCTCATAACACATCCTTCTTAGTATATTAGACAATATTAGTCTTACCCCAAAGGCACGGGTTACTTTAAACCTTCCAAACGGGTGAGGTGTTACACGAGGCATTTCTTTAACTCGAACTTTAGAGTAAGGAATTCCTTTGACCTAGAACCTTGGTTTAATTCTTTGATATTACCAAGAATGTTGAAGGAAGTCAACGATTTCCAAAGTTGGAGCTCTAAAATGAGGAACGGCCATAAAGACCAAACAAATGGCCCGGGCACCGAACTATCGGTCCCGACAAGCCATAAATGACTTGGGCCACTACAAGTAAGCTCTAATGGTACAAGAAAGGCGAAAATGTGTAAATGACCGGAAGGGTCATTACAATTGGGGTGCAGCATCATTGTAGAGGTTAGGACAACTGAATGAGTTGGATGAATTCCGTCTGAACGCATATGAAAGTTCAACTCTGTACAAGGAGAAGATGAAGCTATATCATGACCGGAATATAGAGAAGAGAGAGTTTCAGCCGGGTGATTTGGTCCTTCTTTTCAACTCTAGACTTCGCTTGTTTTCTGGCAAGTTGAAGTCCAAGTAGATTGGACCCTTCAAGGTGGTACAAGTTTTCCCTCATAGGGCCATTGAACTTGAAAACCTTGAGGGAAAATGGTTCAAGGCAAACGGTCAGCGGATTAAAGCTTATTTCGGCACCGCAGAGGAGATCAAAACTATTAAAGCTTGGAGCATAGATGAGTTGGTCCCACCCAAGGAGCTTGATGAAGTCTGAGTAGTCAAGAAACCTGCATCATGCCACGATGTTAAATCAGGCGTTGCATGGGAGGCAACCCATGAAATTGTACTTTACTTTATGTTAGTTGTAGTTAAAGGATTGTAGAGTGTTTTGGCGAAGTCTGAGTAGCCAAAACACTTGCGTCATTTTGCGATGTTAAATCAAGCGTTGCATGGGAGGCAACCCATGGGTTAATGTGTTTGTTTGTTTTCCAGGAGGACGATAGATGAAAGAAAAATGTTGAAACAGCAGGCAAAAGGGGATCCCAGGGGCTCTGTGACAGACCGTCGTAGATGCCACGCCCATGGGACTGGAGAACACACAAAAGAAAATTTTCTAAGTGTGGGAAGAGGACCATCTGCCCCATTCCCACATCCCACATGACGGGCCGTCGCGGCCCCGACAGGCGTAGGAATGGGCATTGGCAGATACTAAATGGCTCCAAAGACATCACTGAGATAAGGGGTCCCGCAAAGCAAAAGATGCCTTTGTACCATGACGACTAAAGGATTACCTGACTGATTCTAAGGCCGAACAGAGAGAACCTGATGACACCCCCCTCGTCAAGGCTGTAATAAGAAAATTGGTAGTATCCACCTCTCACTCTGAAGAGGAGGGAGCCAAGTCATCTGCGGACAAGCAAGTATCCTCCTCCGGTTCATCCGAATCTGGTATTGAAAGTGAGCAGGCACCTACAGGCAAGGACTTGGCCACTCAGGTTTCAAGTGACACCAGAGGGGAGTCAGAAAATGAGGAAGGCTCTGGCTCAGAGCATAGTTCAGAATAGGGTAAAGGGGGTAATGCTGACTCAGACACCGAGACAACTATACCAGAGAAGAGCACCTCTTCACCTTCTGGAGCTAGAGCTGTGTTGGGTCATGCTCGTGAGACTGAGAGATGGGCAGTTAAAGGGTCAAAGACCATCTATGATTACAGCCTAGAAATGACCAGACAGGGCCATCTGAGGAGGCCTATTGTTGAAGAGTGAAATATTGATCCTTTCAAGCTGAACTAATTCCCCAAGTTGGATGCGTACTTCAGACACTAAAAATTGGGATGGACTAGAAAGCCTCTCCCCGATTAATAGACAACTCTCGTGAGAGAGTTCTATTCTAACTATCAGGCAATACAGGAGAAGCTGTGGAAGAAAGGACAAAAGATTGTAGATTTGCCCGCTCTCGAGAGAATTCCGGTTAGGGGAGTCCCGATCAACATCTCGGCAGAAACAATAAATAGATTTTTATTTGGGTCGGGCTATAAGTCACCCACAGACCTAGTTGATTATGAGTACCGAGTAAAGCATGAAGAGAAAAGGACTCAATGGTATGCCAAGCGCCTAACTACTACTGAAACACCACAATGGCTCGAGCAAGACAAATCGGTTATTCAGAAGGCCTCCTTATCTTTCGAGGCCAAGCTTTGGTGGGCTCTTGTGCTACTCAGGTTGATTTCTACTGGGTCCGATAATCAGCTAACCCTGGAAAGGGCAATTCTAGTAGTTTCTCTCTTATGCAAGTACAATCTGAACTTCAGACAAATCATAGCAGAAGAGAAAAGAGACAGAGTTACTAAAGTCAACTCCTCTTACCCATTCCCCTGTTTTCTCACTGAACTATGTGAAGAGGCTCAGGTGCCCAGGTATGGTGGGGTAGATCATCCTGTTCGAGCTACTAGGACCCACAATCCAGAGAGGTCCAAAGATGAGACTAGGGTGCTTGGTTTGACTGGCACTATGGAGCCATTGGCTCTAACTCTTGAGGAGCATGTCCCGACACCAGATGTGACAGCATCCCCCACTACTAGACCTATCCCACAGGGTAGTCAGTCAGAGTAAAATGTTGCTGGTCCATCCACCTCGGCAGCTGAGCCAGGATCCTCCGTAGCACCTCCTGCCACAGATATTGATGCCATCTTTGCCTTCCAACTGGCCAACTTTGCGAACACTGTCCAGCGAACACTTGATCTCAGAAAGTAAATAAATGTGTTTGCTCTATAGTTTCAACCAATTGTGAATGCCTCCATCCAAAGGGCCATAAATGAGATGGGTGTGCTTGAGTTTTCAGGCATGAAAGAAGAGATTGCGGAGCTGAGGGCTTATGTCGACAAATTAAAGAATCCTCCGTCGACCCAAACTAGAGCACCGATTGTTTTGCCACAGGTCACAGAGGAGCCCACGCTCAATCTTTGGGATTTTGTAGATCCCAAGCTTCCTATGGCACATTTGGGCTTAGCTGGGGAAAAGGAGCCCGAGAGAGTTGATGAGCCCGAGCCTGCCACACACAAATAAAAAATAAAAAGTAAGGATAAGCAGGTTCACGAGGGTGATTATCCACTTAGCCCAAGGTCTCTATAGAAGAAATTGGATAGAGCCGAGAAGAGGGCGAAGAAAGCCGAGGACAAGCTAGCCAAAACATCCTTGGTGGAGCACCAGATTGAGGTGGATGGTAGAGGCAGAGCTGGGTCAGCTAGTGGTGTTGCTGGCCAGACAAAGATTCCTTCTTTAGACCCCACTGTGGGAGAGGTTACTGATGAATCTGCTCGGGCAGCTATTACTATTGACGAGATATCTGCGGAGGCAGCCTCTATTGAGGAGAGTACTACGGGCACCATCCCTGAGGACCTAAAGGATGTGACTGACACCCGATACTGGTGCTTAGGCACCACAGGTATGTTCTCACCCTCGTTTGTCATATATTTTTTGTACATTGAGGGAAATTCCCTTTTCTCTTTGGTGGGGTGAGGGAAGTACTGGGTGAGTTGGTTTTTGATGGGTTCTTGGAGAAGTTTGAGTAGCCAAGAGACCCGGGTCATGCCGCGACATTAAATCAGGTGTTGCATGGGAGGCAACCCATGAGGGTACTCACAAGGTACCCGACTCCTTAGGGTTTTCTTTCCTATGTTCTTTCCCTAAGGATTTTAATTTCTGTTGAACTGGCACGTTTAGGATAGGTTGTATATATTAAAAGAAGAAAAGGAACTTGGTGCAGTCTAGATGTGATTTTTGAATTGAAAAACTGGAGACCCCCTCCAAAAAATTTGAGTGTTATATTAGTATCTGGTTTTGATAGACTAACCATTATGGATCCTCGCATGACATTGTGTTTATCGATCTGATGATTGGCTTAAGCTAGAGCATGAACCTAGTAGGTAGTATGTGATTGTCGACTCTGTGCCATGTGTTGGTGAGCTTAATTTATCTGGTTCTTGCTTTGTGTGCCAATCTAGAAGTTTCCCGATTAGTCTTGCCAAGGTCGTAGAATAGTTGGTTACGAAAGGATCATAGGCCATTTTTGAATTAGTCCACTTTATCCAAATGACCAACCAAATGAGTTTAATCCCCTTTGATCCCTGATTTTGAGCCTACATTGACCTTTTTGTTGTTACCCTAATCAAATTTCCTGTTTCTTGTTATGAACCTTTAGTTTGTCCCTGGTCCCTCCTTGGACATCGTGTACCTCAACTCGGGAAAATCGCCTAAGTTGAGGGTGGCTACTGTAGAGGTGAGTAAGAAGTGTGGGTATGAATAGAGGAGGTTAAAAATAAAAAGGAGAAATGACGGGTGCGGTGGCTATAGAAAAGCAAAGAAAAAAAAGAAAAGAAAAAGAAACATGAAAAAGAAAAATCAAATGAGTTTGAAACAAAAGTCGCACCCATCACTTGTGAAAAAAAGGGAAATAAAAAGGGAGGGAAAAGGTGGAAAAGAGTAGAAGTGGTCTATTGGGTGGAATCAAGATAGCGTAGTGTCAAGGAGGGTTTATTCACTATTTCCTATATCTACCATACCCATCCCCAAGCCTACGTTACAAGCTGAGAAAGTCCTATAGTGATCCTAACCCAATTGTTCAAAAACTGAGGCATTGAAAATAAGGGCAAGCCTATGGTATTGTGCATGTATTGCTTGAATATCTTTTTGAGTGCGAGTGTTTAGTTCAGTCACCAAAATATAATTGTGTTACTGTGTTAGTGGAACTTCTTTGTAGTGAGGGCACTAGAGAGATTTTGACTGCTAACTGTTAGTGTAAATCTCATATGTGTATGCTAGGTCGTCTATTGATAAGGTAATGTCATCCTTGGATCCCGTTGTGTTGTCTTGATGAATGGAACATATGCACTGATTTTGGTATTGAAAGAAGAGGGGGGGTACTTGTTGTGTATTGAATAGATGAAACAAAAGACTACCATAGTTCCTGATTTTCTTTTGCTTAAGCATCATTTAGTTTTGTTTTTGTGTCTGTTGCTTGAGGACAAGCAAAGATTCTAAGTTGAGGGTGATTATGTGCCAGGATTTGATGTCACTTTTGACGCTTAAAACATAGGATTTTTGGGAGTTCTTGAGTACATTTAGTTGGATTTAGTGTCGTTTGTTAAGTGTGCAGGGACAAAGTATGAAATAGAGAAGAATGCTAAAAAAGTTGCATTTATGGGCAAAAGAGGGGCCACCACGGGCGTCACACCCACGATGGCCCGTGGGGAAGGACATTGATTTGAGGCAGCGAGAGATGCTAAGGCCGTGGAGCCCCTACGGGCTGGCAAACTGCCCGTGGAAGACACGACGAGGCATGGCCTTACCCGTTGATGTGACGCCATTTTACGTCATTTTCGACTCCTTTTAGCTAAGAACAATCGTACGTTTTCAAGCAACCGTTGTCGTTTTTGATGTTTTTATATTGTATTTTCAGGAAATAGGAACAAACACGGAAACGGAAGGAAATACGAGAAAAAGAGGATTCTGCCTAAGAGTGACGGCCTGAGTGACGGTCCGTCACACATGTGACGGTCCGTCACAGAGACAGTCGCGTGGAGGCAGTGCAACTGCCTAAAGTTGACTGTCCAGGCGACGATCCGTCAACCCTGTGACGGTCCGTCAGCCTGACCGTTGCACCAAGGCAGTAGCGCGCCAGCGGCTGTCCGCGTGAAGGACTCCTAACCCGTTTTGGATTTGGTTTCTTTGACTCCTATAAATACCCTATGTTAGGTTTTATTTTAAGGAGTTCACCCATTAGTTTAAAACACGTTTTTAGTTGTTTTTGAGATCAAGAAACACGCTTGCTCTTCTTGAATTCGTGTTCTTGATTCGTTCTTGAGTTCTTGGTTTTTCTTGTTCTGGGATACTTGAAGATTGTTCTCAATATATTGTAAGGATCTCTTGTCTTTATTATTTTATTATGAACATGAATTTCTTCTCTTCTTCTTCAAGCATGATTAACTAAAACTCTCACAACTAGGGTTGTGGGAGCCATGGCTAAAGTAGAAATATAGGTTCCGGGTAGCGACGGGTTCACTATATATGCTGTCACATTGTTAATCATTCATTATGTCACGTTTTCTAATGGTTGCAAATATTAGAACTTGCCTAGGTTTAATTTGCTTGAGTAAAGAGATTAAAACCGGGAAACTTGATTAACAACGAGAATTCGAGACTACCAACTCTCGTCTTATGATTAATGCCGTAACTGGATTACTCTACTTGATGTTTAGGATTGAAATCTAAAAAGCACATCTTTTCGAGGTCGAGAGAATAGAAAAGGAAATTTGTTTATTTGGTCGAGAGACGTTTAGACGATACAATTGACGCAATCACATCGTGACACGCATATAGAAAGAACCCGGTTACGCCTAGAATCGACATTGTTACAACGCCATGGTGAACACGTCCCTAGTTCATTCTCTCCTACTGATTATTCCCATACGTTAATTGTTTATTTTGTTTACGATTTGTTCACACAAACCCCCCCTTTTTACCGGGAACTATTGACCATCAGTCACATACTTCACTAAAGTCTTAATCTTCACCATATTCTCTGTGGGATTCGACCCCAACCTTTGTTGGGTTCTTTACTTGACAACGATCGCTTACGCTTCTTAAATAGAGGTGTAGTTTGAGCGTTATCACCCGTTAATATGCTCCAGGGAGATATGCTAAGAGCCAAGGAAGGATGATAGGCTCCACGATGTCCCATCACCAGCCCGACATCCAATGTGAAGTTCCCAATTGAAACTAGGCAGGGGAGCTGGAAAAGGACCAAGTTGGGCGATGTGAGATAGCGACGGGCATCGCATCCGCGACGTCTCATTGACTTCCGCCCGTAAGAACATGGTAGTGGATTTTTATGAAGAATTGAAGAAGGCCGATGGGCACCCACGACGCTCGTTGCCTCAGAGACGGCCCGTGAGGTGACCTGTCGGATCAACCGCGTCCAGTTACTCCCAATTTAATTAAGATTTGGCTTCTTTGTCTATAAATACTTTACCCTAGGTTTTATTTTAAGGGGTTAGTCATTGTTCACGAATTATTTCAAGTTACTTTCAGATATTTTGTTACTTGGATTTTGGCATTGATTCCGGACACAAGTTCTTGATATTGAAGTGTTGTTGAGTTTGTTCTTCAAGATTTTGGTTTTCTCTATTCTTAATTGTAAGTATCTATTGATGATTACTCAAACAAATATTAATTGCATGCTTATGAATATGAGTAGCTAAATCCATAACTAGGGTTGTGGGAACCATGAAGGATTAACGAAGTAGGCAAAGTACTTAGGTAATCTAGGGTGGTGTTTATGCATGTGTTGTTCTTCCCTTCGTTTTGATTGCTTTTTAATGGTGCGCAACGTTAGAACTCGCCTTATCCTTACTTGCCTGACCAAGGAGGTAATGGATGAGAAAAGGGTTGTTTAACAACGGAGATTTGAGGCTACCAACCCTCATCTAATAGCTTGACCTTGTCCGGGAATAGCTAAACTGGGATCCAGGGTAAGGGTTAGTAAAGAGACACCCGCGGCCGTACCAAGGCGTGTGGTTAAATTCACCTAGTTGTCGGACCAAGGAATTAGGTGAACCTAACTTACCGATTCTGCATGCTAAGCACCAAACTACTTTACTAAGTTATGATCTCATGGGGAACACTACCCTAGTCTTCTTATTCATTGATTACAACTCTCAAAACTAGAAACTGTTACTTGTTTACTTTTGATTTACAATCATTACTTGTTACTTTAAACCCCTCCCCTTTGCGGGAAATAAATGACTACTAGCTCGAGTAAACACTAATCAAACCTAAACCTACCATATTCCCACTGGGATCGACCCCAAGCTTTAGTTGGGTTCTATATTTGAACAGCGACCGCTTGCGCTTCTTTTAGAGGTGTAATTTGGGCGCATCACAAACAACCCACAAGAAGTGGGGAATTAAGGAACAAGTGTACATGGAGAAGAGAGCAAAAAGCGGACGAACCTTCACGTTTGGAGGGGGCCATGCGCCGAACACCTCAAGGATGAGGTGGAGTCCATGCCTCACACACCCTAAGGCTGAGGTGGATCCTTGCGCCCCCCATCTCGGAGGTCCACTAGTTTGGCCACGCAGCCAGCCATGCGACGCGACCCCCTGCCCCCCCTCCCTAAAACATCCAAAATCATGTTTTAACTTGGTTTAAGTTGGGGGAAAAGTTATAAATGCATATGCTTCTTATGGTACAGCATATGGACGAACTAAAATACTATAAAAGGAGTACTTAGCCACATTTACACACATTTTTGGAAGAAGACATGAATTGGAGAGCAAAGGAGACATCAAGGAGCTCAAACTAGGGTTCTTTGTTCTTTAACTTTTCTTTCTTGTTGTTTTGATTTATGAATTCATCAATGGTGATTCTTTGTAAGACAATGAGTGGCTAAACACCCTCTTTCTAGTGTTGAGGCTACAATATGATTGCTTAATTATGGTTTTATAGTTAGTTTATATGTTTATCATGTCATGTGATTGTTCTTGCATTCTTGTTTTAACTATTCTAAAGCGTCATGAACTTTAAGATAAATATAAGTCTCAAAAAAAAATTGACCATAGGAGTAGAGGGACGGAACGAAGAACGTAGGGAGTGTGGATTATATCTTTTATTGTTAGTTAGCAATTGTAAGGGATGATTTGCGGTTAGGATAGCGATATACCTAAACGCTCCACTTGGTTAATAAAATGGGAAGATAGTTGAATGCATCCAAATTAAGGACTCACATCCCCACTCAATGATGTAGTTATGAGATTAATTTGGGTAGATGACTTAGAGGATGACCATTCCCAAGTTATAATATCAAACCTGTGGATCAACGATCACGATAAGCACCAACACCGACTAGAAACCATAGTTATGCCTGAATATGAAGTAAATGCCTCAACCCTGGATCTCTATATATTGTTTTCAATTCAAATTTTATATCGTTGTTATTTCTAGTCTTTAGTTAATAAAATCAAAACTCAAGCTCTTGGTTACAAATCGCACTTGTTAACTTCAATAGTATTAATTAAGTTGGATTGTTTGCTAAACACCAAGTCCCTGTGGGATCAATATTCATCTCGGAAGAGCTACTTTATTACCTGCACGACCACGTACACTTGCATTTGCACTTGGGAGAGAACATCTAGTATCATTTTTATAGCTTTTCAAGCCACAAAGTGGTGTTTTGGATATCGTGGCTTTGGACAGGCCCTTTATATTATTACATTTGGCTATTATTGTTGTGTACTGATGGTGTTAAGGTGATGAAGGGATTGGGGAGTTAGTGTGATTCTTATTGGAGTCACATATGATAGTTATTGGATTGAACAATATGAAGTACACCTTGAAATAGTGTCTAGGGATCTTGTCACTCCTTTGAGATGTGGTTACCATGTTGTTATTGGATTAAGATGTTTGTTATTGTTAATTGATGAGTCAGTAATGTACCAACTCATTTAGCCTTTATTCATGAATTATTGCTATGTTTTGATAAGATTTATAGGTTTTTATGGACTTTATTGACATGAATGCAGGTACTTTTGTTCGAAGATGGAAAATAAGGGATTGGACCCAAAAGACGAGAAAAGGAGTTGAAGTTTGAAGAATTAAACAAGATGGAGATTCTGACAAGAGGTATGGACCTCGTGCGACACAAATAACACAATGTGCGGTCTGTACCTCCTACCGCACAAGGCTCATGTATTGGCAAAAGAATCTGTTAAAGGGTGTAGTCACAGTGTGATGTGCACACTGCCTAGTGCGAATCGCACCCCACTTTGCATGAAGCTACCAAGTTGGCTCAAGACACTGGACCACTTAAGAGTGTTGTGCGATGTGCACTTCACAATGTGCAAACCGCATGTTGCATTGCACAGCCCCAAAGGGCATTTTTATCCAATTTTGTATGAGATTTTGGGAATGTTTCTAAACCCAATTCATGCACAATTTTAGATAGTTATGAATAGTTTTTGAATACTTTTCACCTTTGAAGCAAGTTTCTCTCCCAAGGCAAGAAAGAGGGTTTCAATCTATTCTCTCAATCTTCAACCTTGGGCTTATAAATTTGAGCTTAGATATTGGATTCCTGCTACAATTAATGAAAAGGAATTTGAATTTCCCTATGGGTATACTTTCTTCTTCCTTTAGCATGAGTGGTTAAGTTTCCTTGTCTAGGGATGTGTAGATGATGGGTACTTGATAAAAGGGTATGGGTCTTGCCTATTTGTGTTTATAATTGCTAATATGATATGGGTCTAGTGATTTCACCATATTTTAACTCTAAAATTGATGGTTGCAAACATTGATTTACCTTACTTGGTTGTATTTTTGCTTGAGAAAGAAGTTTATAATTTTGGATGTGAAATTGCTAGTGGGTACTTTGGATTCCACCTAGATTGAGGCTAGAAATAGCTCAAATCGCTGGAAACACCCATTTAAGGGTCTAAGCTATAAATAGTGTGACCTCCCCAAGTATATGTTGGTTGGTTATTTGCCTAAACAATGGTGTTTGAATAAAAACCATTGGATATATATTTGTTTGATCGAGAGATAAATAAGCATGCCTAAAACCAATGCTACTTATATCATTTAGTAGGAATTTAAGCAATTGAGCAAGTACTTTGACCTGTATTAAAGACCCATTGGAAGCACATCCCTAGTCATCTTCTCTCTATTGTTTACACCTTGCACTTTTATTTTGTTTTGTTTGGAATTCGAATTGTGACAGATTCCCAATACCCCCTTTTTACATTATTGTTGTTGAGCAGGCTACTCTCGTGTGAGGTTTATTTACAATTACCTAGGCTAAACTCTAAATTCCCTGTGGATGGAATCGAATAGAGAATGCACTTGCAGTTAATACAGGTCCTACATCTCCTACCTAATGCAATTGACCAACCCGCCATTTCTTTCCTTCAATAATGTCTTTGCTTCACTTCAAGACGCTACAAGGAAAGACTACCTTAACCTAAAAATTGTCCAGTCCTAAGCAAGATAGGAAAACATTTAGGCTTCTTTAGAAAAGGAACATCAAACGTTTACTTGGAAAACACGTTATACACATATGATCCAAGTAAACGTCCAAACATCCTTTCTATGATACCCGACACCTGTCAGGTAATATAAATTTGGTTTGCTTAACAATCGTCGATTCCTCCACTTTAGAGAGTACATTTGATCATTATCAAAAAATAGCACCGTTGCCGGGGAATTAAGTTGATTAGCCTTTTTGATTGTGAAATTGAAATCACTTTGTAGAGTGTTTGTTCTGTTATTTTGTTTGTTGTTTTTTCTTATTGTGTAGTTGGCCCATGAGTGAAGTGGGCATTAATAAAAGTATCAATGGATGTCTTGAAGGGTTCATGAACGAGGCCAATGAACTTGTGCCTCAAGTAGGAGTAGGTGCAATCCGCTTACCCCTAACGGTTGTAAATGTGGTGTTTCACATTACGAGCACAATGCTCCATCTAATTCAAATGAAAGGGATGTTTGGAGGATCATCCCACGAAGATGCCAACAGGTACATCCGTAATTTTATAGAGATATGTCAACCATTTATATTCCAAAATATCTCCCAAAAATCCGTCCGACTTTGCCTATTCCCCTTCTCTCTAATGGGGGAAGCCACTACTTGGTTGGAGGAATTGTTGGATGGGTCAATCACCTCTTGGGCCGAGTTGGTAAATTCTTTACCTACTAGATTCTTCCCTCCATCATTAATGATGCAGTTGAGGGATAAAATTACCAACTTCTGCCAACTTCCCGATGAGCCCTTGCATAAGGTATGGGTGAGATTCAAGAAGAAAATTATGTTGTGCCCTAACCATGGATTGTCGGACAATGTATTACTACAAAGCTTCTATAGATCTTTGAACTCGATGAATTAGTCTGTTTCTAACAATCTTGGAGGTGGTACCTTCATGGATCTACAATTTCCTCTTGCCTCAGCCTTTCTAGAGAGAATGACCAAGACTAACCAAGCTTGGCACATAAGGGAGGCTTACATTCCTACATCGAGAGATACCACATCCATCTTAACAAATGAGATGAGGAGGAAATATGAAGAGAGGGATGAGACCATGGCAAAATATAATGACACAAATTGACCTCTTAGCAAAGCATATGATGGGGACTGGTGGTGCTATGACCGTGAATGCTGTGATTACACCAGAGATCAATTCCTGTGATGACGAGCTTATGAACATTGTGGATGGAAAGAATTTCTATGTAACGTCAGGTTCTCATCCCAAGAATTATCGCTTGAGGGATGAGAATTAAGGTTGGAACAAGGTCAAGGAATGAGATGGGAATTGGAGAGATTGTGACAAAGATGGTGATAGATTCAATCACCAAAGCTTAAACCCATATGTACCTCCAAACAAATAAGATTTCATATACCAACCCACCACAAGCAATCCCAAACACTCAAACATTGAGGACATGTTGTCCTTGGTGTTGAAGAAGGTAGAAACTATGAATACCGGGGTTGGTGAGCTTAAAAGTGAAGTTTCAACACTTCATCAAATCGTGAGCTCTCATTCAGCCTCAATCAAGAATCTTGAGGCCCAAATGAATCATCTATCCACTCAAATGAACCCAAGGATGAAGGGAACACTTCTTAGTGACACCACGGCCAATCTTAAAAATGATGCTCATGTCATGGCCATCGTTACTAGAAGTGGAAGAACAAGTAGTGTAGTTAGAGAGCCCATTGTGGAGCCGGTTGTTTTAGCAAAGAAACCTATTGTTGAAGTTATTGAGAAGCTGTGTGACAAAGAAGATGTGGAACAAGAAGTTGGGGTGAAGCCTGGTGAACCCAACGTTCCTGTGAATGTTGATGTTGTTGATGAGAGGGAGGAGACTGAATCTCCTTTCCAAGTTGTTATTGATATTGAGGAGGACCCTCTTATTGTGCAAAGTGTGCCAACCACACTACCCAAGGGACCTCCTCCATACCCTCAAAGGTTAAGCAAGAAGAAGGAAGAGCACAAATTTAACAAGTTTGTTAACATGTTTAGCAAGCTTTCGATAAATATTCCTTTGGTTGAAGCCTTGACACAATTGCCGGGATATGCCAAATTTATGAAAGAATTACTCAGGAAGAAGAATATTATTGATGTAAGCACCATTGAGATTTCACACAGTTGTAGCGCTGTGATGATGAGTAATGTCGCTACAAAATGGGATGATTTGGGTGCATTCACCATACCGTGTACTATTGGGTTTCTTGTGTTCCGTAAAGCCTTGTGTGATTTAGGTGCGAGCATTAACTTGATGCCCCTAGTGATCTTTAACAAGTTGGGATTGGGTATGCACAAACCTACATCCATGTGTCTACTCATGGCTGACCGGTCCATTAAAAGCCCGATGGGGATCCTCTTTGATGTATTGGTGAAGGTCGGAAAGTTCATTCTCAGACTTCGTGATCTTGGATTGTGAAGTAGATATTAACGTGCCCATCATCTTAGGGTGACCACTATTATCCATGGGGAGAGCACTTGTAGATGTTGAACTCGGTGAACTCAAATTCTGAGTTAGAAGTGAGGTAGTGACATTCAATGTTAGCCAACCCACAAAGCCTCTGGACGAATTGAGGGTAATCTCGGTAATTAATGTTGAGGGCAAGCTTGATCATGCCCTTGAGGAGTGTGAAATGGGCAAGACGCCCAAGATTGAAGAGTTTCCAAGTCGGCAACATGATGATGTTTTGAGGACGTTGAAGGAGCAATTCCCCATCTTGGGATGGGGCCACACCAAGTGGATTGGCATGTTATCCAACAACGACTAAGGTTGAGGTACTATTATCGAGCCATGATGTAAAATCAAGTGCTTCTTGGGAGGAAACTCAAGTGTTTTTACTTTATTTTTGGTTATCTTTTGTTGTTTTGGTTTGTTTTAGGAATGCAAGGAGTGGAGGAATGAACAAGTGAAAAAATAGGGCAAAAAGGAGATGTGTGGAGGACCGTGCGGTTCACATAACCCATTGTGTGCATTGCATGGCCCAACACAAGCCAAAATAGAAGCCTGGGAGAAAAATGTTAAAATTGGAGGTGATGTGCACTGGATTGTGCGGTCCGCAAGAGCCCAAGTACGCATCACCCTTCCATCGTATGATGAAACATAACGCTGGCCAAGTTTGGGGCATGGAAAGGTCAAGTGCGAAATGCAATGCGGTCTGCACAAGGGCTTGTGCGAAATGACATGCGGTCTGCACAAGGGCTTATGAGAACCGCATGTTGCAGCGCACCAAGGTAAATTTCAAATTTTAATTGACCTAACCCATTGACTGACCCAACCCAAAGATCGACCCGAAGACCGACCCGGCTAAATTTTCTTCTTTTTTCCCTTCTTATTTTGCCACCCTCTTCTTTCTCTCCATATTATCTCCTACAACTTCTAAAATTCTCTCCCAAAACCTCCCATAAATCCCTCAAACTTCCCCAAACTTTTCTCCTTCTCTCACGCTCTCTCCATTGCCACTCCACCTAGTGCTTCCATCATTGTTTCTCTGGGTAAGGTTGTTGGGTCACCATTGGTGCTCTCCAAAAGCTTCAATTTTTGCTTCTCCTCATTTAATCTTCACTTGTGGTAAGTTCCCTGACATTAAATACATGTTTTTATGTTGATTGGGAACTCATATTGTGAAGCATACTTGTTAGAATTGCCATGTTGATTTTGGGTGACATCCAAAAATTTTGGGTCCCCAATTTTGAATTATGTTATGGATTTTGCTTAGGATCAACTTGGCAGAACTTGATATTGTGATAATGCATGTTGATTATAGTAGTTTTTAGCCTTAAAAATCTGTATTTGGGGTGAAGTCTGAGTAACCCACTTGTGATTGATGCATGATTTAGCCCTATGATAAATTGGATGACGTCATTCTTAAGGGAAAATTATCTTTTTTCATAAGTTTTGGTTGAGAATTGTTATGTGGGGCTGAAATTTGCTACTATGGTTGTGCCCATGTACTTTGTTGAATATTTTTTTGGGTACATGATCTTGTGCGGGGAGGTAGAAATTGTTGAACTTAGTGCCTAATTATCACAAATGAAGGCTTGATGTTCCCAATGATAGATGGGGTAAAGTCCTTCTTAAGGAAAATTGTTGAGTTATTCTTTTGTTTTGAAGATGATAATGGAATTTCGGGGAAGTCTGAGTACCCGAATAAATTTGTGGTCATGTTATGTTTTGCCCCTTATTGTTTAATTGTGGTTTTCTGGATGGTGCCAAGTGCTTTATGAAAATCTTGCTCCATGAATCACATGTGTAATTCACAAAAACACAAGGAATCAAAAATTCCAAATTGTGCTCTTGTGTGTGTCGCATGTGGTGCATGGATCTTGATATGCAAAATGCACAAGGCACCACACCTGCTGAAAAAGTACTCCCAGCTCACTGTTTAGAGGTGCAAAGCAGGGGTGCGACGTGCACTTTGGTTCATGCGAACCGCACCAACTTTGCACTTGCAGCAGAAATCATTGAAGGATCCGGTAGCTCATGCAAAGTCATGTTCGATGCGCACAATGGCTTTTGCATTTTTCACATGGTCTACATGAGCCATCAGTCACCTACTTTGTTTTCCTACTTCTTTGCATTCCAATTTTAGTTTGTTAACTTCTTCTTAGTCTCTTTCTTCTACTTATGTCAAAAATGCAAAAAGATTTTGCTTTTATTTATGGACTCACAATCTCCATGTGCAGAACATGTTTTCTAGCAGGGGCAACACAGGTAGACTACCAAGGAAACTATCAGTCGCAGAAGAGGCAAGGGTCCGCTTTAGGATGGAAGGTATGAAGGCCTTTTATAAGTGGGATAAGAATAGGACATTCAATGAAGAGCAAAGTTTTAACTTGGGGGAATTTGGGGATGAGCTACCCAACATGCACCATCAGTTTGTTGAACCGGAGTAGCACCCTTTTTAGGATGTACCCAGGGGGTACTATGAGGAAGTCGTGCGGGAGTTCTTTGCGGCCTATCAAGCTATGCAGGATTCCAAGGATTATAAAGAGGCTGCGGAGAAATTCCCCAATTTGAATTCAGTTATAGTGAGGGGAAAGAAAGTTTGCATCACCCCTTCTACCATTAATGCCATCTATTGGGGACACCCAATCAAACCTGCACCTACTCTCATGGCCAAGTTGACGGTCGAAGCTAATCCTTATCGTGAGACTACTCCTATCCTTTCTCTTTTCACTCTTATATGGGCTACTGTGGGAGGTGATATTTTGAGAAGAACTTTGTACTTTGAGGCCTGTCTGTGGTATGATCTCATCCGTATCCGATGCCAACCCTCTCAGAATGACCAGAAGATAACTCAAAAGGGGGCCATTTTTGTTACTGCCATTATGACAGAGGAGCATGTGAATTTTGGGGAAATGCACCCATGGTGATTCGGAGGAAAGCACACAGGGTTAATGACTCATTTCATTTCCCAGTTCTGACTAGCAAGCTGTGTGCTAAGGCTGACATCCCATACTTTAGCTGCGATAAGGTCACACATGTTATTGGGGTGATCGATCTTGATAAGAAGACTGATAGGGATGCCTCTAGATTCAAAAGGCGCAGGGTAGAGGCATCAGTGGATGTTAAGAATGATGAGTTAGATGCCAAAGCAACTGCTTCATCCCCTTCTCAGGCTACATCAGAGGCACATGCACATGCCCCCGCACCCACTTTGACCAAAAGTGGCCTCCAAGATATGGTTGACAAAACATACAACCATGAGAGGCAATTGATAGATTTAGGAGAGATCTACTGGGGTTGATTGATAGGGCTGTTAACAGGGCTATCAAAGAAGTTGTGAGGAGCATTTTTACGCTTTGCAAAAGGGTGGATGTCATCGAAGGGGACTTCAAAAAACTCATGAAGGATGTTATCAAAGCCAAAGAGAAGCAGCCAATTAAGGAGGTAGACTTGAGCAACTTACCTCTAACCCATTGCACTCGTGGACCCATGGATGACTTGTTTGCATCTTATCAGGATGATGAAACTGAGTTGTCTGGTGATGAGGATGCAGAGCTAGAGGATGATGAGAACCCACTGTTCCAGCAGGCTCTCAGGGACTCCACAGTGACAGCACACTCCCGAAAGGGTGGTGCAGGTCCTAGTGGAGATGTTGCAGTTAATGGTGATGAGGCATAGCCCTCCAGGGAGTTGCACCCCTTCTCTCCTTATTTGATGTTAAAGCATTGAGGGCGATGCTTCTTTTTATGGGGGGAGGTGGTGTTATATGATGTGATTGTTGGTTTCCCATTTTGGGCTTGAGATATTTTATTACCCTTGCCGGGCCTTGTTGACATTTTTAATTTTCTTGTTAGATTTGATTTGGCCCTTATTGGGCATGTTGGATGATTGTGATGATATTGCCCTTGCTGGGCCTTTTTTTATGTTTTTGATTTTAATTGTGCCCTCGCTGGGTTTGATTTTTAATTCTTGATTGTGTGTCGGGTTAGTCTTACATGATTCCATTGTCTTGCTACCCATGCGTTGCAAATCTTTGATTTTTAATTATCTTTTTCTTTTCTTTTGTTTTTGTGTCAAACTGGGTTGGTGTTTCCCTATGATAGATTGAGAGGTGACTTTTTTAAGGTAAAATGATAAGTTTTAGTTTTAATTTGAGTCCGTAGTGTGCTTGTCGCGAAATGGACCCACCGGGAAAAAAAATCTTGGCAAGACATTTTTGAAAAAAAAAAGAAAGGAAAGAGGGAAAATAAAACATTGAGGAAAGCATTCTTTTGTCATGATTTGCACCATCTCGCTTTGGCTTGATCGATCCCCAAACGAGTGTGTAATAAAATCAGAATATCTTGTCAAAAGTCATTTATCCCAATTGATCTTGAGACTAATGAAAGAAGTCTTTTGGCATGATGCCTTGTGTGGTGAGGCTTTACCTTGATTCTTGTGCATGCGTGTTGTCTAGAACTTGCCCCGAAGTGATTCAAGGAGAAATTCCAGGTGTGAACGAGCTTGGAAAATGATCTTAGGCCCTTTTTGATAGTCACTTCACCCAAATGCCTTCCCTAGACATCGATCCTAGTGAACCCCTTTGAGCTTGTGACCGTTCATTAGCACTTTGTTTAACACCTTGACATTTTTGGAACCTCTATTTTGGCACCCGTCCTCCCTAATTGCTTGGAAATGAAAAGTAGGCTAAAAGCCTAAGTTTGAGGGGGAATGAAAAGACAACATAGGCAAATGCCTAAATTTGGGGGTGTATGCGATCAATGAGGAGAAGAAAAATGATGCACTCCAAGTGCGAGGTAGCACCTTAAGTTTGAATTGAAAATTGCTCCAAAATGTTTAATCCAATAAGCAAAATGAAAAGAAAGAATGGGTGCTACCAAATGAAGGCGATATAAGGAGTCTTGAATGATCATGATTGAAAAGGAGAAGCTTGGGTTGTTAGAGGGAGAAATAAGGTGAAGTCAAAAATTTAAAAATTTGAGCAGTGTTCAAAGTAACGAGAAAGAGCATTAGGGAGGTGTTGTCACTCGAGCCAAATGAAATCCTCACCTTAACCCTAGCCAACATCGTAACCCGCAAGTCCTTAGTGATTTCTAGCTTGATCACCCTACATTAGTGGCAATTTACATGAACGACAAGCCTATGGTTCGACATGTGTGCACTTGAACTTCCTTGAGAGAGTGAGAGTCTTCTTGGTTCTCTTATAATCCCTTTGATTTATGAATTGCATGATTGTGAGTGGGATTCTCTCTGTGGTGAGTGGCATCATGCACTCGAATTGAAACGTGAAGTCTACATTTCAATTCAGAGGAATGAATGAGACAAGTTGTGTGGCAAATCTCGAGGCAAAACTTGATTGTCCATGCCAATTACTTGAGAAGCTTAATATCTTGTTTTGAATAACAAATTCCCTTGATTTTGAATGAGAAATGAAGCCCTTTTGAAAAAAGTTTTGAAATGATCAATTGCCTTGATAATGTGTTGGTTCAAATTGAGATGAGCATGATAGTTGAGTCTTTTTTTTTGAGTCTTTTTGTTTATTATTTTCTTAGTTTTCAGAATAGAGTAGTCTTTAGTGCCTTGATTGAGTTTTGAAGCATAATCCATTCCTTACCTTGTGAGTATCTTGCTTGAGGACAAGTAATAGTTCAAGTTTGGGGGTTTTATGAGTCGGTAATCTACCGACTCATTTAGCCTTTATTCATGAATTATTGCTATATTTTGATAAGATTTAGAGGTTCTTATGGACTTTATTGACATGAATAGAGGTAATTTTGTCCGAAGATGGAAAACAAGGAATTGGACCCAAAAGAGATGGAAAGGAGTTGAAATGTGAAGGATTGAACAAGATGGAGATTCCGCCGAGAGGTGCAGACCTTGTGCGACACGCATAACATTAGGTGCGGTCCGCACCTTCCACTGCACAAGGCTCATGTATTGGCTGAAGAATCTATTAAAGGGTGTAGTCGTGGTGTGATGCCACACTGCCTGGTGCGAACTGCACCCCACTTAGCATGAAGCTTCGAAGTCAGCTCAAGACACTGGACCACTGAAGAGTGTTGTGTAATGCGCACTTCACGATGTGCAAACCGCACATCCCATCGCACAGCCCCTGAAGGGCATTTTTATCCAATTTTGTATGACGTTTTGGGAATGTTTCTAAACCCAATTCTGGCATATTTTTAGATAGTTCTGAATAGTTTTTAATAATTTTCACCTTTGAAGCAAGTTTCTCTCCCAAGGCAAGAAAGAGGGTTTCAATCTATTCTCTCAATCTTCAACCTTGGGCTTATAAATTTGAGCTTAGATATTGGATTCCTGCTACAATTAATGAAAAGGAATTTGAATTTCCCTATGGGTATACTTTCTTCTTCCTTTAGCATGAGTGGTTAAGTTTCCTTATCTAGGGATGTGTAGATGATGGGTACTTGATAAAAGAGTATGGGTCTTGCCTATTTGTGTTTATAATTGCTAATATGATATGGGTCTAGTGATTTCACCATATTTTAACTCTAAAATTGATGGTTGCAAACATTGATTCACCTTACTTGGTTGTATTTTTGCTTGAGAAAGAAGTTTATAATTTTGGATGTGAAATTGCTAGTGGGTACTTTGGATTCCACCTAGATTGAGGCTAGAAATAGCTCAAATAGCTGGAAACACCCATTTAAGGGTCTAAGCTAGAAATAGTGTGACCTCCCCAAGTATATGTTGGTTGGTTATTTGCCTAAACAATGGTGTTTGAATAAAAACCATTGGATATATTTTTGTTTGATCGAGAGATAAATAAGCATGCCTAAAACCAATGCTACTTATATCATTTAGTAGTAATTTACGCAATTGAGCAAGTACCTTGCCCGTATTCAAGACCCATTGGAAGCACATCTCTAGTCATCCTCTCTCTATTGCTTACACCTTGCACTTTTACTTATTGTTTTGTTTGGAGTTCGAATTGTGACAGATTCCCAATTACCCCTTTTTTACATTATTATTGTTGAGCAAGCTACTCTCGTGTGAGGTCTATTCATAATCACCTAGGCTAAGCTCTAAATTCCCTGTGGGATCGACCTCGACACTTTTTGGGTAATATAAATTTGTTTTACTTAACGATCGGTGATACATCCACTTTGGAGAGTATGTTTGAGCGTTATCATTAGTATACTCATTTTATTATTTGGACTTGGCTGGTTGCGAGTGTGACATTGATTCCTTATCGATTGGTTATGGCTCGTCTTGTAGCCTTGTTGATTTTCACATTTGTTGTATTATATTTGTTTGGCCAAGATTCACAGGAACACCTTTGGGGATTCGGTAAAAAGGTATGTTAAAGCTTCTTTTTCACTTTCTGGCATGACCTTTAAGGCCAAAGGTTTTATAGCCTTTATAACATCGTTATTCGACTTGTGGCCTTATAGTATTGAGCTAGCTCCACAGCATGATATAGCGACTATCAGCACCACTCTACTCCTTACTTAGCAGCATAGAAAAGCATGTTATGACTATATTGAGGTCACCTGTGATTACATGATATTATTGTGTTGTTTTTATCATCTTGTTGCCGCCTATGAGCTTGTTTTGGCCTCATCAGACACTGACACTGCAGGGTTTTGGAGCCTACATTATGGTTACTATTACTGTGCCTTAGGGCCGGGCAGACTGTACCTATGGGACGAGCAGGTTGTACCTACAAGGTAGTAGTTACATTATATTACCGGCCTTCAAGCATGGGCAAACTGTACCTATGGGGAAGCAGTTACATTATATTACCGTGCTTTCAGTCCAGGTAGACCGTACCTATGGGATGGGTAGGCTATACCTATAGGGAAGCAGTTATATTACATTATCGTGCCTTTGGGTCGAGCAGACCGTGCCTACGAGATAGGAAGGTTGTACCTACGGGGAAGTAGTTATATGATACCATAGAGCCTCAGAGTTGTATTGAATCATGAAACATGTACAGTCAGATAGTTCAGATCAGATTATCACTAGGGTCCAGGTAAGGGGGTCAGTATGTGTATTTAATGACTATTTGCGCCTACTAAAACTTATGGTAATTGTATGTTGTTTGTACCTTCCAGGATTATAAGGGCCAGGTAAGGTTATTGTTTGCTATGTTCTTTAGATAGTATCTTATTACATGAAGGTAAGTTATTGTACTTTTGGTTTACTCCTGACCTTTTGTTCAATCCTTACACTTCAGTTTCAGCTTTTAGTTTTCCTTACATGTTCGGTACATTATTTCGTAGTGACGACCCATTGCCTAGGGGAACTGCATTCATGCCTGCAGGTTCTGAGAGACAACCAGATAGACCTATCGGGTAGCATAGCCGAGATTTCAGCGGGTTGGTTGACTCCTTTCCTTTCAGGGGTCGCCAGAGTCTTAGAGGTTTGCCTTTTTGCTATTTATAGTTTTTGGGTAGATTAGGGCCCTGTCCCATAAAGTATTGTATTCATATAGGCTTGAATACTAGTCAGTTGGGTTGCATAGCTATGATGGTGGCCATTTTGCCTTGTATGTTTATTAGTTGTATATTGTTAGTTAATTGGGCCTTGTTGTTGTTTTATTGGCACTTTAGCAGCTCGTTGGCCTAGATTACATTGTATATACACGTTTTCAATTTTTATATAGATATCATGGTGGCCTTGATGGCCCGCATAGCATTTATGATTTTCTAGATATCATAGCGGCCTTGATGGCCCAAACAGGACTTATGTGCTACCTACTTATTGCTTAATATGAACTGTTGGGAGTAGTTTTTTTCTTTCTAAAGCTGTTGACAGGGGCCTTGCTGGCCGAGGCTAATTTTTAAGCCAAGATATACTTATTTGTTTTCTTGATTGTGTGTGGCTGCTATGCGCCATTGGCAAATAGTTTAGCAGGGTCGACTTTGGCCTAAGTTTTAGCATTAGGTGTCAGTTGCGCCCCCTTGAGTTTGGGGAATGAAAAACTTGGTATCAGATCAACATCATATCCTATGGAGTCTGCAAGCTGTTTTTAGTAGAGTCTTGTTTATAAATGTGTTGTGCACCACATTCTATAAGCAAGAAGCTACAGACATTGTTTAGGAAAATTACCCTTTTTCTTGCTCAAATCGTGCTATAGAGCTGAGTCATAAGGGTTGAGTTCTTTGGCTTATGATTTTATTGGGCTTGTACCCAAATTGCACATAATAACAATATGAAAATCACGTGAATGCATGCCGCTGGATATAACATAGAGGTGCTTTGACATCAGTAGTATACGATTGAGAGAGTTGAGAGAGAGCAATAGAAAAGATCTAGGTCCACGTGTTTTAGATAGAGGCCCATGGTGGCTCCAGACCTCGATATTCTAGGATACAACCTAGTACCCCACTATAGCATTCCCAGGGTAGCAGGTTTGATTACCAAGGGTGGTCAGGCCTGGGTGAGAGCTCACGAGCATCAGGCTCGCAGCAGTACAGGGTCCTAGAGCAGTTTAGATCAGTTATGCCACATTGTGATACATGAAATAAACATATGTTAGGAGATGCCATTAGGGCTTCACAACGTGCATTTTTGTGGCAAAGAGGGTCATATACAAAGATATTATCCGTTTAGGGACCAACAAGGTTCAGCAAAGACAGACAGATTAACAACAGGATCATCTTCCTCAGTATATACTGCAAAGCATGGTTCCCAGATTTTATCAGGTAGAGATCAATTCCAAGAGGGAGCATCTAGTTTTGATAGTGGCCAGAATTGCACATATACACTACAGGTCATCAGGATTCATAGAAAAGTTGGGATAGATATACTGAGTGGTTTTTCCCACTGTGTTTATGTTTTGATAAATCAAGGCTCCACATTATCATATGTTACCCCATTACTTGCTGGAAAGTTATGTATAGTACCAGAGCTATTGTAATGACCTTTTTGTTGTGTCTTCCGCAGTTGGTGACTCTATTATTGCCTAGAGGGTTTATCGAGATTGTACGGTAGAGATTGTTGGCCATCAGACCTATGTAGACCTGATAGAGATATAGATGCTTGGATTTGATATTATTATGGGCATGGATTGGATGGCATCTTGGTATGCCAATGTTGACTATCGAGCAAAAACTGTTAGATTCCACCTTCTAAGGGAAGTAGTTCGAGAGCGGAAGGGTAAGGCAACAACGCAAAAAAGAAGGTCTATTTCTTATCTTAAGTTAAAGAAAATGATCACTAGAGGTTGTATTTACCATATTATTTGAGTTCAGGATATTAATGTTGAGACACCGACTCTTCAGTTTATTCTAGTGGCTAATGAGTTTCCAGACGAGCTTCCTGGTATTCCCCTAGAACGAGAGATTGATTTTATTATTTCCATGTTGTCAGATGCGCATTTGATATCAATTCCCCCATTGAGAATGGCACCAACAGAATTAAAGGAATTGAATGAACAACTGAAAGATTTATTACATAAGGGCTTCATCAGGCCTAGTACATCACCATGGGGTGCACTAGTGTTATTTGAGCAGAAGAAAGATGGCTTGTTAAAAAATTGTATAGATTATTGAAAATTAAATAAGGTGACTATAAAGAACAAATACCCACTACAAAAGATTGATTGTTCTTTTTTACCAACTACAGGATGTCTGATGCTTCTCAAAGATTGACTTACATTTTGGTTACAACCATGTACTTATTCGAGAGAGTGATATTCCAAAGACAGCCTCAAGGCTCAAATATGGCCATTTTGAGTTTCTTGTGATGTCTTTCTGGTTGACGAATGCCCCAATGGTATTTATGGACCTGATGAAAAGTATCTTTAGACCATTCTTATACTTGTTGTCATTGTGTTTATTGATGATATTCTGGTATATCTCGTTCAGATACCGAGCATAGAGACCACATTTGAGTAGTGCTTCAGGTACTCTGAGATTAGAGGTTGTATGCTAAGCTCCCGAAATTCGAGGTCTAGTTGCATTAAATGGCCTTTTTGGGCAATATTGTATCGGATGCTGGTATTCAGGTCAATTTATAGAATATTAAGTCCGTGAAGACTTAGCCTAGACCCATAATCCTGATAGAAGTTTGTAGCTTTCTGTGGTTAATAGGGTATTACAGAAGGTTTATGGAAGGATTTTCTTCACTTTTTCAGTGCCCTTGATATAGCTGACTCAGAAAGAAGCTAAGTTTTAGTAGACCACAACCTACGAGCAGAGTTTCCAAGAGACGAAAGACAGATTGACTTCAGCACCAGTTTTGACCTCACAAGAAGGTCCAAAGGGCTACACAATGTGTTGTGATGCTTTAAGCATTAGGTTGGTTTGTGTTTTTATGCAATACAGAAAGGTAATTTCTTATGCTTCTTGACAGTCAATGAAGAATGAGAAGAACTACCCGACCCATGATTTAGAGTTGGCTATATTTATTCATGCCCTAAAGATTTTGATTCATTACTTGTGTGACATTAATGTTGATATATATACAGATTATAAGTGTCTCTAGTATATTTTTAGATGAAAAGAGTTGAATTTGTGATAGCACCAATAGCTTGAATTGTTTAAAGACTATGACATGGATAAATTATACCATCCAGGGAAAGCCAATATAGTATCGGAGGCCCTTAGTCATAAGTCTATTGATAGTCTACTGTATTTAGGAGCAGAGAAGCAAGAGATGTTTTGAGAGCTCCATCATCTAGCTAATTTGGGGATTAGATTATTAGACTCTGGTGATGTTGCGATCAAAGATCAGGAAACAACCGTATCATCTCTAGTTGTGGAGGTGAAGGCATAACAATACGAGGATTCCAGCTTAGAGAAACTCAGAGGAAAGGTTCAACAACATGAGTTATTACCAACTAATATAGCATGAGATGGGGTCCTCAGATATAGAGATCAATTATGTGTTTTGGATGTTGCAAATCTTCAGCAGTAGATTATGGAAGAGGCACACCATTCTCATTATTCTATTCATCCAAGATCTAGAAAAATGTATCACGATATTAAGGAGATTTATTGGTGGCTGGGAATAAAGAAGGACATAGTTGAGTTCGTGGCATAGTACCCAAATTGCTAGAAGGTAAAGGTAGAGCATTAGAAGCCCAGTGGGCTAACTCATGAGATAGATATTCCACTTTGGAGTAGGAGGAGATAAAGATGAATTTTGTCCCACGATTGCCTCATTCGCAATGGAAGTACAATTCTATTTGGGTGATTGTTGATAGGTTGACAAAATTGGCCAATTTCGTGCTTGTCAAGGCTACATTCTAGCTAAAGACTATGATGGTCGGTACATAGAGAGATAGTCACACTTCATGGTGTCCAAGTAATGATTATTTCAGATAAAAAGGAGTAGTTTATAGCATATTTACGAAGATCCTTTTGGAAAGGTTTGGGACTCAGGTTAATCTTAGTATGACTTTTCATCCTTTGATTGATGGTCAAGCGGAACACACGATCCAAATGCTCGAGAACATGTTATGGGTGTGTGCTAGATTTCAGCGGGAACTAGTATGGTCACATGTCACTTATTGAGTATGCTTATAATAACAACTATCATTCTAGCATCGGTATGGCACCATACAAGGCTTTATGTGGGAAGAAATAATGATCCCCTATTATTGGTTAAAGGTTAGAGAGTCAGGATTGTTTGGACCTGACATAGTGCAGCAGCCCATGGAAAAGGTTAAATTGGTCAGATAGCAGTTGTTGATAGCTCATCTCATTTCAGATGTTAGGCGATAGAACATAGAGTTCAATGTTGACGATTTGGAATTTTTGAAGGTTTTACCGATAAAATGTGTTATATAATTTGGCAAGAAGGGAAAGTTGAGCCCTTGATATATTTGACTTTACAAAATTGTCCAATGGATAGGCAAAGTTGCTTACCAAATAGAGTTGCCTTTAGAGTGAGAGGCAGTACACACGGTCTTTCATGTTTTTATATTATGGAATTGTATCGGAGATCCAACACATACAGTATCAATAACATATGTTCAGATTTTATAGGGATTATCTTATAAAGAAGTCTTAGTTGTCATAGTAGACTATCAGATTAGGATATTGCAGAATAAGGATATAGCTTCAGTGAAAGTGTTTTGGAGGAATCATAATATCAAGAAATGGCATGGGAAGCTAAAGAGGATATGAATTCCAGATATCATCACTTGTTCACTCCTTCAGATGATGTTCAAAACAGATAGATAGTAGACCCACATTTGAGTACTTGAGGCACGTTACTTTGGTATTTTATAAGTTCTTATGATGTTTCCTATGATTCCACGCACATTATCTTCATTCGAGGACGAATGTCCCTAAGCGGGGGAGGATGTAACACCCCGCCCATTCAAATGTTGGATTAACTCATACTTTTGGGGTAAGACTAAGAGTTTTTAATATGTAGGAAGGATGTTTTATGAAGTATTTTAACTGCACAATGGTCGTGAACTCTATAGAAGAGTTATCTATCGGAACAATACCCTTACCGATCTATTAACAAAAAGTAGATCTATGCCAGGAGAGTATGTTAAGTTTTGAAGTAAATCAAGTTGCAAAATAAAATTCGGGAAAGTTATTGTAAATTCTGTTAAGAAATTCTCTGAAAATTTAGGTCAAATATCTCGAAGATTTTCTCCCAATATATAAAGATGTAGAAGGCTCACTACATACCAAATCAATGGTCTACGAGTCTAGTTTCCAATGCACTAAACTATTCATCCATACGACTTCAGAATAGAGCGATATTCACATTTTTATAAGACTGTGCAAGTAGGCCCGTCAAGGTGGCCCCCCTAGCCCCATGTCGGTTTTGCTTTATATAAGCTGATTTCTCTTCGTTTTAACTCATATATTTCACCCAAAAATAACTGAAAATCAGAGGAAAATCCCCTAAATACTCCATGGACCTTGATGCTTTCAATTCGGAAGTTTAACAAAAGTTGTTCTACGTAGTGAGCTCGTCATTTTGGTATAGTTTGCCCTGTCGATTTCATGGCATATCCCCATGGGTGTTGTGGAAGCGAGCCAGCAGGTGTTTTATGAGTATTTGGAAGTAGCTACCAAGTTATATTGTCAAGGTGTGGATTCCGTACACTTATGTATTTGTTGAATCGAGATTCTAAGCTTCTAGTTATGAAAGGCTTTAGTTGACGATGACTTGTAGTTGTATCTTGTTGAATTTGGATCCGTTTGTTGTTATTGCAAGGAGGCAGATTGTTTCGCTTAGGAATTCAGTCCCTTTTGTCAAGTAAATGTTCCCCCTACGTTCCTCCTCCATAATTACAAGTTGTAGTATCATTTTTATAGCTTTCCGAGCCACAAAGTGGTGTTTGGGATGTCGTGGCTTCGGACAGCCCCTTTATCTTATTACATTTGGTTATTATTGTTGTGTACTGATGGTGTTAAGGTGATGGAGGTATTAGACAGTTTGTGTGATTCTTATTAGAGTCACATATGATAGATATTGGATTGAACAACGTGAAGTACGTCTTGAAATAGTGCCTCGGGAGCTTGCTCCTTCGAGATGTGGTTAGAATGTTGTTGTTGGATTTAGCTGATGTTTATTATTGTTAGTAGCCTCATTTTATGATTTGGACTTGGCTGGTAGCGAGTGTGACATTGATGCCTTATCAATTGGTTATGGCTCGTCTTGCAGCCTTGTTGATTCTCACATTTGTTGCATTATATTTGGTTGGCCAAGATTCATAGCAACACCTTTGGGGCTTCAGTTAAAAGGTATGTTAAGGCTTCCTTTTCACTTTCTGGAATGAACTTTTAGGCCAAAGATTTTATATCCTTTCTAACGTCATTATTCGACTTGTGGCCTTATAGTATTGAGCTTGCTCCATAGTTGTCACGATCCGAAATCAGGCCATGATGGCGTCTACATAACCCCCCCAGTAGACAAGCCTAACCCCAAACACGCGGAAGACAATAATAATAATTAAACTAAGGAAAAGCGGAAGATATAAAGAAAAGACAGGGCCAATAGCATATATACATACTAATGTACAAAATATAGAAAGATGGCCCTAAAGTGACCGAATAGACAAAACAACACGAGAACCAACCTGGACCTGGTGTCACTAGTACAAGAGCGACTAAGCAAGGAGTAGCTATACAACAGACTCTGTCTATCCAAAATACAAAAATATAGACAGAATATACAAGATGGAAAGCATGTAAAGTCTCCAAAAATCGCTAGGAGTTCACCGCGATCCGAACTGCAACAGGCCTCGAACGACAGGAAGGTCAATGAGGGTGGCTCGTACTAGGTGCTGCATCAGAAAAAGATGCAGAGTGTAGTATGAGTACCAAGACAACGGGTACTCAGTAGGCATCATAGAACGGTCGAGCGCAGAAAGATAATATATAAATAATAGATACAGGAAAGTAACTAAAATTATAGGGATCCACCTAAATCTAGTTATAAAGCCGAGCACATATCAATAATCCAACAAGGTGAAGAATAGACAAGATCAATCCAAATCCAGAGACAATCCACGTGCCAAAGCAAATGCACGATGATGCATGTGTGAATGCAATATAATATAAATCCGAAATACTGCACCGAACTATGCATATATATATGTGAAAGTAAAATACCCAGAATAACGCATTGGACTATGCATATATATAAAATGAAAGTACAATACCCAGAATAACGCATCGGGGGTCCAATACCGTATCAGACTATAAATATATTTATAAAATAGTATTTTTCCCATTTTCCTTCCAAAATCCGAAGTAATACTCAAAGTAGTTTGTTTAAGTCGAAAATCACCACAACCGTAGTAAAGCCTCATTTCAATTCAAAATCTTTGAAAACCATCTCCATGTTGTACCAATGATATGACATGAAATGTGAGTATGAAATATTCACAAACAGAGAAATATCACACATCATCAGGCAAAACGGGGCAGAAATATTGTCCAAACCAAGAGAACTGACCTAGAATTCCATCCAAATACAAGCCATTGCCTCGGGCCCACAGTTACACGCAATGATAGAATAAAGCGGGTAAAACAGAACGTAAAAATGAAAACCACCGGAAGTCTCTATTCTACCTCTAAAGACTCCTAAAAGCATACTAAAGATTCTATACTAGTCAAACAGATAAAGCAAGCTCCTAGGCCAAGGATATCATACAGTTCTAGACTAAAAACCCGAAATGGCCAATTAAAGCGATAATAGGATTTAAGCTTAAATTCTACCTAATATCCAACCTAACATTCCAGTAACTCATAAATATATATAATCTAACTAAACTCACTCTAGAATGTAAACCGTAGCCTACCTCGGGGCCAAACTACAAGCACGAACCGTCACTCAAGTGCCTTCCCCTTCTGAATAGCCTCAGAAAGTTTCCATGCTATCAAGAACACAATCCAGGTGTCAAGAAAAGAAGAACGACACCCATATTACTATACGGAAAAATCGAGCCAAAAATTAGGTCAGAAAAATGACCCTCGAGGCCCGCACAATAAAACAAAAAATAAAAATCACAATTATGCTCACGGTGGGTTAAGGAACCCATGCCTAAAGCTTGGGCACGAATGGAGCTCAATTCGGGTCCCAAAATAGCCCCGAAGTGTTACTAATTCGAGGGATCAAACCGGGAAAAACTAGAAATTTAAAGGTGGGAACCTACCTCGACAAGAGAAACATGTCATGGAGGTGAGTTGCACGAATTTACGAGCATGCAATCCCAAGAATAAGATTTCTACAAGGATCACCCCAACCTTAAGAATTAATTAACAAGGGAGTTTAGCGGGGGAATTACGAGAATTAACGCGGAAGGAGGATAGGGGTGACGAGGGAACTTACCGGATGAAGAACACTGAAGCAAGGAGCTGGAAAATAGGAGCTTGGGAGCTTCAACAATGGAGTTCTCGGAATAATGAAAGAGAAAATGAAGTTGAACTTTTAAATAGCTGCCTAGGGTCCTTCTTCGCGATCGCGAAGGACCCCACGCGTTCGCGAGGAAACGCTGGCCAGACCATCGCGATTGCGATGGTCCAGCCTGCGTTCGCGAAGAGGAAAGCTAAGTCGGGTCCTGGCTGGCCTCATCGCGGTCACGAAGAGCCACCTTTATGAACGCGATGGTCAAGGAACTAGACCATCATGAACACGATGGGAGCCTCGCGATCGTGAAGACCAAAAAGGTTTGTAACTTAATGCATTAACCAGCAATTTCACCAAGGCCAAAGTTCTTCCGACGGGTCCTCGAGATTCATCCGGAACCCCGTGAACAAAAACCAACCATGATACCCTACCAGAAATGGCATTTCGGACTCAATGCAATCGACCAAACTCCCAACGGATATCGGTTTAATGAAAAGTGGGCCCCACGCCCACAACTAACTCGGAACTTAAAACCCAAAAATAAATGCGGAAGCCCCGGGACCTAAACCAAAGGTCCCCCAAGCCCAAAGTCGATATTTCGGAGCTAATGGCGCTGATGGAATTTCCATCCAAGGCCATCTTCTCTGAATGTTGGCCAAATTCAACCCTACCAGCCAAATTGACTTGAAAACACACAAAGAAGCATAAAACCAAACCGAAAGCACTCAGACCCATACCAATGGTCCCACTAGACCAAAATCCCCATTCTGAAGCCAATGGAACTGTCAGAATTTGATTCTGAGCACATTTACAAAGAAAGTTGACCAAAGTCAAAGATTTTCGAAGTTCAAGTTCTAAAATAGGTAAATGGTCATAACGACCTAACGAACGGCCCAGACACTGAACCGTCAGTCCCGGCAAGTCATAAATGAGCTGTAGCCACTGAGGGAAAGCTCGAAATGCAGAAAAAGCATGGAAAATGGAAAATGACCTGGAGGGTTATTACAATATCCACTACTTAAAGAACTTTCACCGCAAAATTTAGAAAAAGAATAGTCCCTGAAGACTCAAAAAGATGAGGATAACGGGTCCGCATGTTGGTCTCGATCTCCCAAGTAGCCTCCTTGACAGGATGATGCCGCCACTGAACCTTAACTGACGGAATCTCCTTGGACCTCAACTTCCTAACTTGCCTGTACAAAATAGCAACAGGCTCATCCTCAAAGTCTAAGGACTCATCCAACTGAAGCACATGAGACTCATCCGGAATATACCGCCGCAGCATAAAGACATGAAACACAGGATGCACACCAGTAAGATCAGGAGGCAAGGCTAACTCATAAGCAACCTCTCCAATACGATGAAGGATCTTGAATGGCCCAATGAACCTCAAACTGAGCTTCCTCCCAAACCTCATCACGCTTTTCATGGGCGATACCCAAAGGAACACACTATCACTGACCATAAACTCTAGATCTCAAACTCTCCAGTCAGCATAAGTCTTCTGCCTACTCTGGGTAGTGCGAAGTTTCTTCTGAATAACCCAAACTCTATCTATAGAATCACAAAGCAAGTAGGTACCCCATGGCCTAACCTCAAAAGCATCGAACCAACCCACCGGAGATCTACACCACCTACCATACAAAGCCTCAAACGGAGCCATCTGAATGCTGTAATGGTAACTATTATTATATGCAAACTCTTCCAAGGCTAAACACTGGTCCCACTAACCCCCAAAATCAATAACACAGGCTCGCAACATATCCTCCAGAAGCTGAATAGTACGCTCCGACTGACCATCTGTATGTGAATCAAAAGCGGTGCTAAGTTCCATTCTAGTACCCAACTCTCTCTGAATATACTGCCAGAGTGCGAAGTGAACTAAGTACCTCAGTTGGAGATGATAGAAACTTGCACACCATGCAAACAGACAATATCCCGAATATAGATCTGAGCCAACCTCTCAGAACTATAGGAAGTATGAACCGGTAAAAAGTCAGCATTCTTCATCAACCTATCCATAATAACCCAAATAGCATCAAATCTCTGCAAGGTGCGTGGCAAACCGATAACAAAGTCCATGGGTATATGCTCCTATTTCCACTCCGAAATGGATAGCCTCTGTGACAAACCACCTGGCCTCTGGTGCTCAAACTTCACCTGCTGACAGTTCAAGCACCTGGATACGAAAGACAAAATATCCCTCTTCATCCCACACCACCAGTAGTTCTGCCTCAATTAACGATACATTTTGGCTACCCAGGGGTGAATGGAATATCTAGAACAATGAGCCTCCTCCAATATCAATCTGACCAAGTCACCAACTCTAGGAATGCAGATATGACCCTCGATCCTCAGAACACCCTCTGAATCTAAAGTCACTTTCCTTGCCTCACCACTCAACATCTTGTCATGAATGATCCTCAATCTCGTATCATCATACTGTGGTGCCCGAATCTGCTCCAACAGGGAAGACCTAGCATCAATACAAGCAAGAATACGGCCTGGCTCTGAAATGTCAAGTCAGACCAACCTATTAGCCAAGGACTGGATGTCCGAGGCTAATGGTCGCTCCTCCATAGCTAAGAAATCCAAGCTACCCATACTCACCGCCTTCTGGCTCAAGGCATCTGCTACCACATTTGCCTTGGCAGGATGATAGAGAATAGAGATGTCATAGTCCTTCAGTAACTCCAACCACCTACGCTGCCTCAAATTTAGATCCTTCTGGCTGAAAACGTACTTAAGACTACGATGGTCAGTAAAGATCTCACAATGCATGCCATAGAGATAATGCCTCCACATCCTCAATGCGAAAACTACCGCTGCTAACTCCAAGTCATGTGTGGGGTAGTTCCTCTTGTGAACCTTCAATTGTCTAGAAGCATAAGTAACAACCCACCCCTGCTGCATCAACACACAACCCAAACTAATACCTAATGCATCATAATATACGGTGAAACCCTGATTCTCAACTGGAAGAGTAAGAATCAGAGTTGAAGTCAACAAGGCCTTGAGCTTCAGAAAGCTCGGCTCACACTCATCTGACCACTGGAAGGCAACATTCTTCTGAGTCAATCTAGTCAATGAAGTTGCTATCGAAGAAAAACTCTCCACAAATCTTCGGTAATAACCTGCTAACCCAATGAAACTGTGAACCTCGGTAGGAGAAGTAGGCCTATCCCAATCACGAACTGCTGCAATCTTCATCGGATCTACCATAATCCCATCCTTGGACACCACGTGCCCCAAGAATGCCACAGACTCAAGCTAAAACTCACACTTAGTTAATTTGGCATACAACTGATCGTCTCGCAAGGTCTGGAGTACAACCCTAAGATGCTGCTCATGCTTCTCTCTACTTATCGAATAAATCAGAACGTCATCGATGAACATAATCACAAATGAATCTAAGTAGGCACTGAACACGCTGTTCATCAACTCCATAAGTGTTGTTGGGGCATTAGTCAACTCAAAAGATATGACTAGGAACTCATAATGGTCGTATCGAGTCCTAAATATAGTCTTTGGGATGTCCTCAACCCTAATCCTTAACTGGTGATAATCGGACCTCAAATCTATCTTAGAAAACACTGTTGCACCCTATAGCTGGTTGAACAAATCATCAATACGCGGTATCGAATATTTGTTCTTAACTGTCACCTTATTCAAATGCTTGTAGTCAATGCACATACGCAGAGACTCATCCTTCTTCTTCACAATAAGAACTGGAGAACCCTACGGATACACACTAGGCCTGATGAATCCTCTGCTCAACAAATCCTAGAGCTGATCCTTAAGCTCTCTCAACTCAGCAGGTGCCATCCAATATGGCAGAATGGAAATGGGCTTGGTGCCCAGCTCGACATCTATACCAAAATCAATATCACAATCAGAAGGAAGACTAGGAAGAACAAAAAGAAACACATTTGAATACTCTTGAACCATAGGAACAGACTCAAGAGGTGGTGTGGTGGCACTAGTATTACGAACATAGGCATGATAAGCTAACCACCCCTTCCCAACCAACCGTTGGGCGCTCAGAAAAGATATAACTCCCCTCGGCATGTGGCTATCGGCTCCCTTCCATATGATAGGAGGGATACTAGGCATCCGAAGCGTGACAATCTTTGTGAAGCAATCCAAGACCACATGATAAAGAGACAGCCAATCCATGCCCAAGATCACATCAAAATCCACTATATCAAGAACAACCAAGTCTACCCACGTGTTGTACCCCAAGATAGTCACCACACATGACCGATACACATGATCCACTACTAAAGAATCACCTACTGGGGTAGATACACGCAAAGGCGCAAGCAAGGACTCACAAGTAGACTCCAGATTAGTAGCATAATAAGCAGATACATATGAGAATGTAGACATCGGATCAAACAAAGCAGAAGCCAACTTATGGCAAATAGAGATCGTACTTGTGATCACAGTATCTGAAGCCTCAGCCTCTGTCCAGCTCGGAACTGCATACATGTGGCCCCGATAGCCACGACCATCTGACCTACCGGACTGAGGACCACCTCTAATACCCTGGGAACCACCCCTACTACTCTGTGAACTGCCTCTAGCTGGTGGCGCTGGACCCTTGGAGTCCTGAACTAACTGATCCTATCGCATAGGGTGCTATTCCATTGAACACTCTCTAGCAAAGTGGCCTATCTCACCACACTCATAACAACCCCGACCCCATGTACTCTACTGTGAAGACTCGGCCAAATCAGAATGACCACCATGGCATGTGGACCCTGAATAAGCACCTCATAGAGTAAGAACAATACTCTAGCTACTCTGACCCTCAGAAGTCTTTATTGTCGCCTAAACAGGTCGGCTCAGCTAGAAATGTTGCTAATGCTGACCCCTACCATACTAGCCTCTACCACGACCCTGCGAACCGCTGAAACGGTCTTGATAGAGGGGCCTCTTATTGCTTCCCCCTTGGGCCTCACAAAGAACGCCCTCAATAGTCAGGCATGATCAACTACCTCCAGAAAAGAATGACCCGATGCTACCATACCCTCTGTGGCCAATCAGAGATGTAAGGTCAAACCTCGAACAAACTAGTGTACTCTCACATGATCGATGGGCGAAATCATAGTGGCGTGTCTGGACAACTGATAAAACAAAATTTCATACTCAGACACATTCATGGAGCCCTGCTCCAACCCAGCAAACTGATCCATCATACGCTCCCTCATGCTACGTGGTACGTACTTCTCCAGAAAGGTTGTGGAGAATTGATCCCAAGTAAGCATAAGTAACCCGGATGGTCTGCAAGTAACATATGACCTCCACCACATTTTTACTGGGCCATCCAGCTGAAACACAGTGTAATCTGCTCCATGTGACTCGACTGACCCCAAATTATGTAACCTCTCCTGGCAGCTAGTCAAAAATTCATGTGCATCCTCCCTAGAAGCACCTGAAAACCTCGGAGGACCCAATCTCAAGAACCTACCAAGCATCTTCTGCTGCTCAGAATACATAACTAGCACGGCTGGAAGAGGGGGAGCAACTGCAGGGATCGGTAATACCTCAAATCTGGGAGCTGCAGTAGCAGGCTGCGCTCCTGAACCCTGTGCCGCCACCTGAGCTGAAGTTTGAGCCTTACCTCGAACCTGAGAACCAATCAGAGTGCTTGACGAAGCTACTAGTGGTGTCATACCCTCAAGGAACCCCAATAATCGAACCAAGGTGTCCTGCAATAATAAAGTAGCCACAAAACCTGTCAGATACTGGGCTGGCCCCACATACTCTGGCTCATACTGAACCTCATCCGCTCTAGTATTAGGCTCAGGTGATGGTAATCTAGCCCGGGCCTGAACTGGCACCGCAGCCTGTGCCCTTCCTCGACCTCGTAGTTGACCTCTACCCCGTCCCCTAGTTGGGGCTCTAACTGAAAGCGCAGGGGCCTCATCCTCACCCGCTGCAGATCTCGTACGAACCATCTGAGAAAGAGTGAAACAAAGGTACTTAGAAGTTGATCAAGATAAGAACACACGACAAAGAATCAAACAAGATAACATATTTCCTAGGAATGTCCTATAGCCTTTCGTAGATTGGATACGGACGTCATCGTACCAATCCGTGAGACTCTACTAGACACTTTGCTCTTGTACTAGCGAGACCGGTGAACCTAGTTCTCTGATACCACTCTATCATGACCTGAAACTGGGCCATAATGGCGTCTACATAACCCCCTAGTAGAAAAGCCTAACCCCAAACACGCAGAAGACAATAATAATAATTAAACTAAGGAAAAGCGGAAGACATAAAGAAATGACAGGGCCAATATCATCTATACATACCAACGTACAAAATATACAAAAGATGGCCCCAAAGTGACCGAATAGACAAAATAACACGAGAACTAACCCGGACCTGTTGTCACTAGTACAAGAGCGACTAAGCAAGGAGTAGCTATACAACAGACTCTGTCTATCCAAAATACAAAAATATAGATAGGATATACAAGATGGAAAGCATGTAAAATCTCCAAAAATTGTCGGGAGCTCACCGTAATCCGAATTGCAGCAGGCCTCGAATGACAGAAAGGTCAGTGAGGGTGGCTCGTACTAGGTGCTGTATCAGAAAAAGATGCAGAGTGTAGTATGAGTACCAAGACAACGGATACTCAGTAGGTATCATAGGCCAACCGAGTGCAGAAAGATAATATATAAATAATAGATACAGGAAAGTAACTAAAATTACAGGGATCCACCTAAATCTAGTTATAAAGCCGAGCACATATCAAT
Source organism: Jaltomata sinuosa (assembly GCA_003996215.1). Taxonomy (NCBI): domain Eukaryota; kingdom Viridiplantae; phylum Streptophyta; class Magnoliopsida; order Solanales; family Solanaceae; genus Jaltomata; species Jaltomata sinuosa. The sequence goes on along the minus strand of QJPP01003032.1, from coordinate 70,104 downwards.
AATCCAACAAGGTGAACAATAGAGAAGATCAAGCCAAATCCAGAGACAATCAACATGCCAAAGCAAATGTAATGCGATGCACGATGATGCACGCATGAATGCAATATAATATAAACCCGGAATACCGCATCGGGCGCCCAAAATACCGCATCAAACTATGCATATATATATATATATATATATATATATATATATATATATGTGTGTGTGTGAAAGTAAAATAGCTGGCATAACGCTTCAGGCTATGCATATATATAAAATGAAAGTAAAATACCCAGAATAATGCATCGGGGGTTTGGAATACCACATCAGACTAAAAATATATGCATAAAATAGCATTTTTCCCATTTTCCTTCCAAAATCCGAAGTAATACTCAAAGTGGTTTGTTTAAGTCCAAAATCACCACAACCTTAGTAAAGCCTCATTTCAAATCAATATCCTTGAAAACCATCTCCATATTGTACCAATGATATGCCATGAAATGTGAGTATGAAATATTCACAAACAAAGAAAGATCACACATCATCAGGCAAAAGGGGGAAGAAATACCATTTAAACCAAGTGTACTGACCTGGAATTGCATCCAAATCCAAGTCATGGCCTCAGGCCCACAGTTACATGCAATGATAGAATAAAGCGGGTAAAACAAAACATAAAAAAAAACCACCGAAAGTCTCTATACTACCTCTAAAGCCTCCTAAAAGCATACTAAGGATTCTATACTAGTCAAACAGATAAAGCAAGCTCCTAGACTAAGGATAGCATACAATTCTAGACTAAAAACCTGAAATGGTCAATTAAAGTGATAACAGGATTTAAGCCTAAATTCTACCTAATATCCAACCTACTGTTCCTGTAACTCATAAATATATATAATCTAACTAAACTCAGTCTAAAAGGTAAACCGTAACCTACCTCGGGGCTGAACTGCAAGCACGAACCATCACTCGTGTGCCTTCCCCTTCTGAACAGCCTCAGAATGTTGCCACGCTATCAAGAACACAATCAAGGTGTCAATATGAGAAGAACGACACCTATATTACTCTATGGAAAAATTAGGCCAAAAATCGGGTCAAAAAAATGACCCTCGGGGCCCATGCAATGAAACAGAAAATAAAAATCACAATTATGCTCGCGGTGGGTTAAGGAACCCATGCCCAAAGTTTGGGCATGAACGGAGCTTGATTCAGGGCCCAATACAGCCCTGAAGTGTTACTAATTTGAAGGATCAAAATGGGAAAAACTCAGAATTTAAAGGCGGGAACCTACCTTGACAAGAGAAACACGTCACGGAGGTGAGTTGCACAAATTTATGAGCGTGCAGCCCCAAGAATCAGATTTCTACAAAGATAACCGCAACCTTAAGAATTAATTAACAAGGGAGTTTAGCAGGAGAATTACGATAATTTACACGGAAGGAGGAGAGGGGTGACGAGGGAACTTATCGGATGAAGGACACTGAAGCAAGAAGCTGGAAAATAGGAGTTTGGGAGCTTTAACAATGGAGTTCTAAGAATAATGAAAGAGAAAATGAAGTTGAACTTTTAAATAGCTTCCAGGGGTCCTTCTTCACAATCATGAAGAACCCCACACATTTGCAAGGAAGCACTAGCCAGACCATCACGATCGCGATGGTCCAGCCCGCTTTCGCGAAGAGGAAAGTTGAGCCAGGTCCTGGTCGGCCTCATCGCGGTAGCAAAGAGCCACCTTCGCGAATGTTATGGTCATGGAACTAGACCATCGTGAACGTGATGGGATCCTCATGATCGTGAATACCAAAAAGGTCTGCAACTTAATGAAGCAACCAACAATTTCACCAAGCCCAAAAGTCTTCCGATGGGTCCTCGGGATTTATCTGGAACCCCGTGAACATAAACCAACCATGCTACCCTACCAGAAATGGCATTCCAGACTCAATGGAATTGATAAAACTACCAATGGAGATCTTTTTAATGAAAAGTGGGCCCCACGCCCAAGACCAACTCAGAACTCAAAACATAAAAACAAGTCTAGAAAGCCCCAGAACTAGAACCAAAGGTCCCCGTAGCCCAAAGTTGACATTTCGGAGTTAATGGTGCTGATGGAATTTCCATCTGAGGTCGTCTTCTCTGAATGTTGACCAAAGTCAACCCTACCAGCTAAACTAACTTGAAAACACACAAAGCAGCACAAAACCAAATGGTCCCACTAGACCAAAATCCCCATTCCAGAGCCAACGGAACTATCAGAATTCGATTTTGAGCATGTTTACCAAGAAATTTGACCGAAGTCAAAGATTTTCTAAGTTCAAGTTCTAAAACAGGGAAATGGTCATAACGACCTAACAAATGGCCCGGGCACCGAACCGTCAGTCCCGGTAAGTCATAAATGACCTATAGCCGCTGAGGGAAAGCTTGAAATGTAGAAAAAGCATGGACAACAGAAAATGACCCAGAGGGTCATTACAACAGCATGATATAGAGACTATCAGCAGCACTCTATTCCTTAGTTAGAAGCTGATACACCCAAATTACACCTCCAAAAGAAGTATAAAGTGGTCGATGTTCAAATATAGAACCCAATTAAAGGTTGAGGTCGATCCCACGGGGAATATGGTAGGACTAGGGTCAATCAGTGTTTACTCAATCTTTTAGTCATTTATTTCCCACAGATGGGGGGTTTGAAATAACAAATAATGACAGTAACTTAGATTGGTATGAAGTAATAGAGATTAATTTCAATAGTTGTTATCAATAAGAGAAGTGACTAGGGTAGTTTTCCCCATAAGATCATAACTTAGTAAGGCTTTTGTACTTGGTAAACTAGTTTGGTGCTTAACATGCAGAATCGGTAAGTTAGATTCACCTAATTCCTTGGTCTGGCAACTAGGTAAATTTCATAACACGCCTTGGTTCGGCCGTGGGTGTTGCTTTACTAACCCTTACCCTTGATCCCAGATTAGCTATTCCTGGACAAGGTCAACCTATTAGATGAGGGTTGATAGCCTCAAATCCCGTTATTAACACCCCTTTTCTCATCTGTTACCTCCTTGGTCCGACAAGTAAGGATAAGGCAAGTTTTAACGTTGCATACCGTTAAAAAGCAATCAAAGCGAAGGGATGAACAATACATGCATAAACACCTCCCTAGATTACCTAAGTATCTAACCTACTTCGTTAATCCTTCATGTTTCCCACAACCCTAGTTGTGGATTTAGCTACTCATGTTCATAAGCATGCATTTAATGTTTGTTTGAGCAATCACCAAGAGATGCTTAAAAATGTGAATAAAGAAAATCAGAATCTTGAAGAACAATCTCAAGAACACTCCAATACCAAGAATTTGTGTCCGAAATCAATACCAAAATCAAAGTAACAAAATATTCAAAAGTAACTTGAAATAATTCGTGAACCCCCAAAAATAAAACCTAAGGGAAAGTATTTATAGACAAAAATAAATCATGTCCTAAACAAACTAGGAAACTGGGCTCAGCAGGGACTATGGGTCTGAGGATGGTCTGTCATTTGGAACGATGGTCTGTGGTCTTCTGGGGTCAACCGTGGTCCTGCTAGTCAATGACTTCTGGCTTGGGGAACGACGGTTAGAACCACGAGTCATCCTTCTGAATGATAGCTCGTCCTTGGACTCGTGGTTTCTTGGCCTCCTTTGGTACCTTCTCTGCTTCAGTGATGAAGAGTCACGAGACGGACCATCTTTTGGAAGTACGGTCCATTCTTCAATCCGTCATTCCTGCTACCACTTTTCACCTTTGCGGAACCTCTATTTACGTGTCCTCAGGATGGACCCATACTTGGAAAGTATGGACCGTCTTTTGAGTCATCTTTTCCTCCACATATAGCACATCTTCTGGACTTTAGATGACGTGTCAACAGGACAGGCCCATCTTTTGAAAGGACGGACCATCAACACAATCATGCAATCATTCATGCCTTGCACAATTTCTGATGTTTGGATTATGTGTCCACAGGACAGCCCATGGTTTGAAAGCACGGACTGTCAACTGCCCCATCTTCCCTGTAATGTTCTAGTTTCTACTTAGTTTCCAACATTTTGCTCAAGGATCCAATTTTCCTGCACATTTAACCAAAAGCATCAAATCCATAAACAAAATGCTAAAGAACTTGCAAAAATCCTAAGTATTAAGCGTCAAAAGTGGCGTATTTCTACGCCACATCAACACCCTCAACTTAAGATCGTTCCTTGTCCTCAAGAGACACAAAAACAAAAATTCTACAATGACGCTATGGCAAAAGAAAACTAGGAACTACGGCAGTCATATGATTTAGCAATTTTGGTCATAACAAGTGTCCCCCTACCTTTTCAATACAAAACCAGTGCATGCTTTCTGACAATCAAGACAGCACAAGAGGATCCATGGGTGACATTACACTATCAACAGACGATGTAGCATACACATATGAGACTTACACTAACAGTTAGCAGTCAAAGTTGCTCTAGTGCCCTCACCACAAAGAAGTCCCACTCGCACAATAATATAATCAAGATTTCAGGGACTGAACAAATACACTCACACTCACGATAGATGTTCAAGCAATGCGTGCATAATACCATAGGCTTACCTTTATTTTCTACGCCTCAGCTTTTGGACAATTTGGTTAGGATCACTATAGGACTTTACTCGACTTGTAACGTAGGCTTGGGGATGGGTATGGTAGATCTGGAAATTAGTGACTAAGCCCTCCTTGACACTACGCTATTTTTCTTCCACTTATCGGACCAATTCTATTCCTTTCCTCCTTTTTCTCCCTTTTATTTTTCAACAAGTGACGGGTGAGGCTTGGTTCAAACTCAACTATTTTTTTTTCTTTTTCTTTCTTTCTTTTCTTTTTCTTTTCTTCTTTTTCTTTTCTTTAACAAGCCTGCCGCACCCGTTATTTCTCCTTTTCATTACTAACCTTTTATTTTCATATCCCTACTCTTCACTCACCTCTATAGTAGCCACCCTCAACTTAGGCGATTTGCCTGAGTTGAGGTACACGATGTCTAAGGAGGGACCAGGGCCAAACTAAAGGTTCATAACCAAACGGGGAAGGTGAATAGGCCAACAACAAAATGGGTCAATTTAGACTCGAAATCAGGGATCAAAAGGATATTTACATTATTTGATCGATCATTTAGGATAGAGTAGACTAATTCAAAGATGTCCTATGATCCTTTCCTAACTAACTATCCTACGACCTAGGCAAGACTAACCGGGCAAGTTCTAGATTGGCACACAAGACAAGAGCCAAACAAATCAAGCTCACACACACATGGCACAGATTCAATGATTACATGCTAACTATTAGGTTTATGCTCTAGCTTAAGCCATTCATCAAGTCGATTAAATCCTAATGTCAGATACACGGATCCATAGTGGTTAGTTTATCAAGTACAGATATAATCATGTCGCACAAAATTTAGAGGGGGTCTCCATTTTTAAACAAAAATCTAGTTTCAAAATCATATCACAGACTGCGCTAAGTTCCTTTTCTTCTTTTACTATATACAACCTATACTAAACGTGCCGGTTCAACAGGAATAATAATCCTTAGGGAAAGAGCACAGGCAAGAAAACCCTAAGGATTCAGGTACCTTGTGAGTACCCTCATGGGTTGCCTCCCGTCCAGTTCCTGATTTAACATCGCAGCACAACGCGGGTTTCTTGGCTACTCAGACTTTGCCAAGAGACCCATCAAAATAGCAAACACCCCATATTGTCCCCACCCCACCAAAAAAATATGTGTATTGCCCTCAATGCACTAATAACAATACAAGACATAGGGGGCGATAACATACATATGGCGCCTAAGCGCCGGTGTCTGGTGTTGCATCCTTTAGACCCTCAGGATTAGTGCCCGTAGTAGTCTCTCCAACAACCGAGGCTGCCTCTGCAGTCCTCTTATCAATAGTAACAGCTGCCCGAGCAGCTCCAACATCAATCACTCTCACACTGAGGTCTAAAGAAGGTACAGTACCACTCCCTGAGCCACCTCGGCCCATGCTATCAACCTCTATCTGATGCTCTGCCAAGGATAATTTTTTTTTTCTCTAACTCTTTACTTGCCTTCTTCACAACTCTTTCCTCTTTCTTCTTCTGAGATTTAGGACTCAGCGGGGCATCATCACCTGTAACATTCTTGTCCTTTCACTTTCTATTCTTTGCAGGTGCAAGGTTTGCAATCGGCTCACGAGGTAGAGAGGGTGCCAATAAGTCAATAAACTCCTCATCCGCGGTCTCAATCGGTGGTAGCTGTATATCTAGCACTTTTCTCCTCTGGATCTTATCTACATCAGCCCAAAACCTTTGCAAGCTCGGTGAGAATGGCTATGAGGTCTGGTATGGTCAAGTTCTGTAGCCTATCATTTACCTGGATCTTAATAGTGTCCAGTCTGGCACTCAGACTATCAATCAACTTTTGGACTGGAACCATGTTAGCTGCTATCTCATGTCGGATCAGCAGTTTCACCGAAGTTGAAAACTGCTTTATCTGCTCCTCTGCATGGAAGGCCGCTTTGGCGACCTTGCTAAATACCTCGCTGGTGAAGACATGTGACTGAACCTGGCTGCTAGATGGCCCAGCCTGAGCCAATGAAGATGGGCCAGCTGCTGATGTCGATGGTCCAGAAGCCGGTCTAGTCTGCTCATCAAACACTACCAATGCATTCGGTGGCAAATCACCACTAGGCTCAGGAATGTCAGCTGCTGTAGTATAAGCTCTAGCCCGTGCTACTGGGTTGGTGGTGTCTCGAATCAAGGCTATATCTTGAAAGCTGGAAGCATGTATTGTTCGCCCGGTATCTCGGGCACTTCAGGCGCCTGACACAACTAAGTGATCAAGCATGGAAAAGGAATGATGGTGGACAGCCATAGAGCCTGCTCTCTGATCTCTTCCGCAATGATGCGGGAAATAATAATATCATATCGGGCCATGATCACAGCAACCAAAATAGCCTGGTCAGGAGTAAGAGTGTTGTATGCTGTCGTCGGTACCAACCAGTGTCTGACCACTGCCCACCAAAATTTTTTGGCTACACTCAGCGAAGCCTTGCCAATCTTTGGTATACTCGCTGTCAACCAAGACGGATTGCCATATGTGATAAGTGAGGCAATCCAATGATAAGGTATCTTCTTTTGTCTAACCTGCTCTATCCGGGCATCCAAGTCTGGCTGGGAGGCTGGAGCTACAAAGTTCGGGCCATAGATGAAGCGTTGGATGGTGCGCTCTGAGATATCGACCTATACCCCCTGAACTTGTACTCTCTGAAGGGCTGGCTTTGACCTCGGATTCTTCCCTTTCTCACACTTGTTCATCAAAGTAGCTACGTAGGCAGCATAGAACACATGAACAATTATTGGGTTGTATGGACCACCCGGCCGGCTCATCCACTAAAAGCCGTAGTGATCATATAAAGCCTTGAAGTCCGCCATATCATTTAAACCAGCTGAGCGGATCTCAACTTCCTCATCAATACTCCACCGAAAGTGTCGTTTGTTATTCAGTGCCCGACCCTCATGGTAGAGCCTTGATGTACCCTTAATAGCCCAGTGAACTTGATCTCGTACTCTAGTATTCTTGCATCTGAAGGAGGGTGGGTCTACGGGAACAGCCTCATCAACATGTTGTTCTGCAGTGGTCGGAGCTTCTTCACCGGACCTTCAGCAGCCCCTCTGTCGCTTGGGCTAGCACTTTCGGAGTCTGAGCCTGACCCCTCTTCCTATTTGCTACCAGATCCTGAAGCTTCTCCAGACTCCGAACCTTCGGACCCACTTACTTTTGGGGTTGCACTAAACTCACCCTCTCCCTCTTCAAACTGGGAAGGAGTGGTTTTTGATTGGACTTTAGCTTGCTGCCTTGTGGTCCTGGTAATGGCCTCCAGGTCGGAATCTATCTCATAGACTTCTTCTGAACCACTCTCCTCCGACTCAGTGGCCTCATCTCAGATTTGTCTATGTTTTTAGATTAGGGCCTCTGAGTCTTTGGTTGTGGTCTTCTTTGGTGTACTTTTAGGAGGCATGGTACCTACGGGGTAGACCTTATTAGTACAAAGCATGATCACAAAAAGAAATAGAAGAAAAATAATTTTAGCATAGTTTAAAGTACAGGGATGACGGCTCGAAAGACGGTCTGTCATTTGGAATGATGGGTCCGTCCTGTGAGTCATCTTCCAGTTTCAGACTTCAGTAATTTCCTCCTTTTCTTTTCAGTGATTACGAGTCCAATGAGGGCCATAGTTTAGAACTACGGTCCATCCTATTGACTGTCATTTGAATTCAGAGATTATAAGCACAAGGTGAAATTACGACTCAATCTACGGTCCGTATAGATGGAATACAGTCCGTAGATGGTCAGTATGCACCAATACCTTGGTGCCCAACAAATAAGATCTGAATTTTTCGAACGCAAAGACCACAGCAAGCAGCTCCTATTCAATCACTGTATAGTTCTTCTGAGCTAGATTAAGTGTTTTTCTAGCGTAGTATATGGGATGGAGGATCTTTTCACACCTTTGGCCTAGGACTGCTCCTAGCGCCACTCCACTATCATCGCACATAACCTCAAAAGGTTGAGACTAATCAGGAGCAATAATGATAAGAGTTGTAACCAACTTCTCTTTAAGGCACTCGAATGCCTTCAGACATGCATCATCAAAAACAAACTTTACCTCTTTCTCCAGCAGCTTGCACAATGGATTTGCAATTTTGGAGAAGTCCTTGATAAACCTCCTATAAAGGCCAGCATGCTCTAAGAAACTCCAAATACCTTTCACGGAAGCTGGTGGAGGCAATGTTTCAATCACCTTTATCTTCGCTCTATCAACCTCTATACCCTTCTTCAAAATCTGGTGACCAAGCACTATGGCCTTTTTGACCATGAAGTGACACTTCTCCCAATTCAGCACTAGGTTGCACTCTTCACACCGCTTCAACACACAGCCCAGATGATCTAGACAATCTTTAAAAGAGTCACCTACCACCAAAAAGTCATCCATAAATACCTCTATAGTGTCCTCCACCATGTCCGAAAATATAGACATCATACACCGCTGAAAAGTTACTGGTGTATTGAAAAGACCGAATGGCATCCTCTCGAAGGCAAACGTCCCATATGGGTATGTGAATGTGGTTTTCTCTTGGTCTTTGGGGGCAATAGAGATCTGATTATACCCCGAGTAACCATCAAGAAAATAGTACCAACCTCTACCTGTAAGATGGTCTAGCATCTGGTCCATGAATGGCACTAGAAAATGGTCCTTCTCAGTCCACGCATTCAACTTCCTGTAGTCCATGCATATGCGCTAGCCTGTGACTGGCCTCATCGGAATCAACTCATTCCTTGCATTAGGAACCACCATAATCCCTCCTTTCTTTGGTACGCACTGAACCGGGCTCACCCACTTGGTGTCAAAAATCGGATAAATCACACCTGCATCCAGCCACTTTATGATCTCTTTCTTGATGACTTTTTGCATAGGTTGAATCAACCTATGCTAATGCTTAATAGATGGAACACAATCAGGCTCGAGATAGATTTTGTGAGTACAGATTCTAGATGAAATCCAAATAATGTCTACGATGGTCCACCCAATAGCTCTCTTGAACTTTCTCAATACTGAAACCAGAGCTTCAACCTGCACTTCACCTAAATCTGCAGCTATAATTATGGGAGAAGTCTCATTATCTCCCAAGAATACATACCGAAGATGAGCTGAAAGTGCTTTGAGCTCCAAGACTGGAGTCTCTTCAATAGATGGGCGAGCAGGTGGCGTTTTCCTATTCTTCAGGTCCAAGTTTAGCTTCTTTGGTGCATAAGTGTATGATCCCAACCCTGTAAGTGTTGAAACTATTTCGTCATATTCATTAATGTCATCACCTTCAATGTTCATAATGACTGCTGCAAGGGCTTCAACACCAAGTCTCTCCTCAATAGGTACAACCAACTGGTCCTCATCAACAACATCAATAACTGACACCACTCTCATATCATCATGGTGCTTCATTGACTTGCACACATTGAAAGTCACATCCTCATCATTTAGCCTGAACTTCATATGGCTTGTTTCCAAGTCAACTAAAGCACGCCTAGTAGCCAAGAATGGTCTCCCCAAGATGATGGGCACCCGAAGTCAACCTCGCAATCCAGAATAACAAAATCTGCAGGAAAGATAAACGTGTTAACCTTTACTAATACATCATACAGAATTCCCACAGGCCTCTTCACCATGCGGTCTTCCATAAGTAACCACATTGTAGTCTGAGAGGGGGGTCCCGAGCCCAACTGATTAAAAACTGCAAGCGGCATCAGATTTATACTAGCACCCAGATCACACAAAGCTTTGGCAAAATAGAATGCTCCAATAGTTCACGGAATGGTGAAGGCTCCAGGATCTTCCTTCTTTTGTACCATCAAACGGGATGCTATTGCACTGCAGTGGTGCAAATTATTTACTGGTTCAAAGCTAACCATCCTCTTCCTCGTAACCAGATCCTTTATGAATTTTGCATAGCCAGGCATTTGCTCTAAAGCTTTGACCAAAGGGATATTGACTCACAGTTGCTTCAGAATAGAGATAAACTTATAGAATTTGTCATACTCAACCTTTTTCTTCAACCTCTGGGGGTAAGGTAGAGGAGGTAATGGCATGGGTTTCAGGGTTGGTGCAACTTCTTTGCCCTTCTCCTTCTTTTCAGAAGGCTGTTTTTCAGACGACCCTTTACCACTCTCTTTCTCTTCAGACTCGGCTACCTTTTCAGCATTATCCTTCTCATCTTTGGCTGGCTCGTCGATAGCAATAGGCATGGGAGGATCAACAGTCTACTTACCGCTCCGAGTAGTCACCGCTATAACCTGTTGATCATTCTTCGAATTTTGAATGGTGTCACTCGGGAGAGTACCTTTTTGGCACGGATTCATATTGGTTGACAACTGATGCATCTATGTCTCAAGCTGCTTAATGGAGACAACGTGGGACTCCACCTTCTGATTTATGCTTAAAGGTTTGGCTTTTATCTCCTTTATACTCACATCCGTGGAGTCAACCTTTTGGAATACTTTGTTGATTAGCTCTCTCATGGTGGGTTGTCCAGCCCGCTCTTCACGAGTTACAGGTGAAACATAGAGACCACTTCTCTCATTCCTGTACCCATTCTTCTTCTGCCAGTCACCATCTCTAACTCTATCTCTGTAACCGGCCCGATTGTAGTATTCATCTGTATCTCTGTTCTGACCTTGATTTCCTTGGCCAGAGGCCTAGAAAACTGTCCCTTGATCATTCAGATAACTTACTTCTTATTTGGATGAGTAACCGTCTGACCTTGGTGCTTTACCTTGAGAACATACAGCTTTAACTTTCTCTACTCCCTCAGCCAGGAATTTCTTTGCCATCAACCCCAGTGTCGTGTTCATCTCAGCCTGTGTCTGCTTAATGTCTTCTATTTCATTTGGATCTACAGACTTGCCGACTGCATAAGTACCTGCTGGCATTTCCGCCTTTCTCGTATGCCATGCTCGATTTATCTTTGCAACTCTATCCAGCATCTCTGCAGCCTCTGGATATGTGTTTTCCATGAATGCACCTCCAGTCACAGTATCAGCTACAGCTTTAGTATTTGCATTCAGGGCCTTATAGAATATCTCCATCAGATGCCTGGAAGGAATTCTGTGTCTTGGAACTTGCTTCAACTTCTTATTGAACCTTAGCCATGCCTCATATAGTGCTTATGCAGGTAGCTACCTGAAGTTGTATATCTCTTGTTTCAGCTGCAACATCCTCGATGGTGGAAAGAACCGCTCCAGGAACTGACTCTGCAGCTCATACCAAGTGTATATGGAATTGTCAGGCAGTTTTTAAAGCCATGCAGTTGCCTCATCAGTCAACGAGAATGGGAATAGCCTTAGTCTGATAGACTCCTATCCCACTCCTGGCATGTTATATGATTTTCTAATGCTCACAAAGTTATTCACATGTAGGATTGCATCTTCAATGGGATTCCCTAAATAAAGTCCTTTCAGGTTCAGCAGTTGGATCATGGCGCTAGTGATATCAAAATTCGTCCCATCAGCCATTGGTGGGAGCACTATAGGTCCAGTGGTGCCATGTTCCTACTCATCATAATCATTTACATCATAATACAGAGGGGTGTGCTTTTGTTGCTGCATCTGTTAGCCCATATTATATGGCACACGTCGAGGTACTGCCTCATCCCGGACACCCTCTTCTCTTCCTTGCCTTGCTCGCTCAGCTGCAACATTTTGAGCTACAAGATCTTTCGCAATTTTAGCATCTTTGGCAGCAAGGGCATCTTCGCCTTCCTTTAAGCGTGTTGCTTCTTCCTTTTTCTTCTACTCAGCTTTAGCTAGTAACCAAGCTGTAATCTGCTCTTGAGTTTCATGATCTCCATCCTTAGCCATATTTCTTAGTGTTTTGGAGAGCTCTGGATCGTAAGGGATCAAGGGATTGCCTTGACTCCTTGTACTTAGCATGCACAAGTGTGCTACCTGTATCAAAACAAAAATAACAGAAAAAGTAAAATCAGGAAATAAGGACTAATAGTGAATTAAACACAATCTCTCTTAATCCTAAATCGTATTCCCTGGCAACGGTGCCAAAATTTGATGCGCCCAAATTACACCTCCAAAAGATGTATAAAGTGGTCGTTGTTCAAATATAGAACCCAACTAAAGATTGAGGTCGATCCCACAGGGAATATGGTAGGACTAGGGTCAATCAGTGTTTACTCAGTCTTTTAGTCATTTATTTCCAGCAGGGGGGGAGGGGGTTTGAAGTAACAAATAATGACAGTAACTTAGATTAGTAACAAGTAACAGAGATTAATTTCAATAGTTGTTATCAATAAGAGAAGTGACTAGGGTAGTGTTCCCCATGAGATCATAACTTTGTAAGGCTTTTGTACTTGGTAACCTGGTTTGGTGCTTAGCATGCAGAATCGGTAAGTTAGGTTCACCTAATTCCTTGGTCCAGCAACTAGGTGAATTTCACCACACGCCTTGGTCCTGACGCGGGTGTCGCTTTACTAACCCTTACCCTTGATCCCAGATTACCTATTCCTGGACAAGGTCAAGCTATTAGATGAGGGTTGATAGCCTAAAATCTCATTGTTAACACCCCTTTTCCCATCTGTTACCTCCTTGGTCTGGTAAGTAAGGATAAGGCAAGTTCTAACATTGTGCACCGTTAAAAAGAAATCAAAGTGAAGGGATGAACAATACATGCATAAACTTCTCCCTAGATTACCTAAGTATCTAACCTACTTCGTTAATCCTTCATGGTTCCCACAACCCTAGTTGTGGATTTAGCTACTCATGTTCATAAGCAAGCATTTAATGTTTGTTTGAGCAATCATCAAGAGATACTTACAAATAAGAATAAAGAAAACCGGAATCTTGAAGAACAATCTCAAGAACACTCCAATACCAAGAACTTGTGTCTGAAATCAATACCAAAATCAAAGTAACAAAATATCCAAAAGTAACTTGAAATAATTCGTGAACCCCCTAAAATAAAACCTCAGGAAAAGTATTTATAGACAAAAAGAAATCATGTCCTAAACAAACTAAGAAACTGGGCTCGGCAGGGACTAAGGGTCTGAGAATGGTCCGTCATTTGGAATGACGGTCCATGGTCTTCTGGGGTCAACCGTGGTCCTACTGGTCAATGACTTCTAGCTTGGGGAATGATGGTTAGAACCATGAGTCGTCCTTCTGAATGACGGATCGTCCTTAGACTCGTGGTTTCTTGGCCTCCTTTGGTACCTTCTCTACTTCAGTGATGACGAGTCACAGAGACAGACCGTCTTTTGGAAGTATGGTCCATTCTACAATCCGTCATTCCTGCTACCACTTTTTACCTCTGCAGAACCTTTGTTTACCCGTCCTAAGGACGGGCCCATACTTGGAAAGTACGGACCGTCTTTTGAGTCATCTTTTCCTTCACACTTAGCACCTCTTATGGACTTTAGATGATGTGTCAATAGTACGGGCCCATCTTTTGAAAGGACGGACAGTCAACACAGTCATGCAATCATTCTTACCTTACACCATTTCTGAAGTTTGGATTACGTGTCCACAGGACGGGCTCGTGGTTTGAAAGCACGACCCATCAATTGCCCCGTCTTCCCTGTAATGTTCTAGTTTCTACTTAGTTTCCAACATTTTGCTCAAGGATCCAATTTGCCTGCACACTTAACCAAAAGCATCAAATCCACAAATAAAATGCTAAAGAACTTGCGAAAATCCTAAGTATTAAGCGTCGAAAGTGGCGTATTTCTATGCCACATCAGAAGCCTAAAAAAGCATGTTATGACTGTATTGAGGTCACATGTGATTACATGATATCATTGTGTTGTTTTTATCATCTTGCTGCCGCCTATGAGCTTTTTTGTCCTCAGCAGACACTGACACTGCAGGGTTTTTGAGCCTACATTATGGTTACTATTACCGTGCCTTAGGGCAGGGCAAACCGTACCTATGGGATGGTCAGGCTGTACCTACAGGGCAGAAGTTACATTATATTATCGTTCCTTCGGGCCAGGCAGACTGTACCTATGAGATGGGAAGGTTGTACCTATGGGGTAGCAGTTACATTATACTACCGTGCCTTCAGGCCGGGCAGACCATACCTACGGGACGGGCAGACTATACCTACAGAGCAGCAGTTATATTATATTACCATGCCTTCAGGCTGGGTAGACCATAGCTAGGGGACGGGCAGGTTGTACCTACGGGGCAGCACTTATATGATACCGCAGAGCCTCAGAGTTGTATTGAATCATGAAACATGTACAGTCAGACAGTTCAGATCAGATTATCATTGGGGTCCAGGTAAGGGAGTCTGTATGGGTATTTAGCGACTATTTGCGCCTACTAGGACTTATGGCAACTGTATGCTATTTGTACCTGTCGGGCTTATAGAGGCCAGGTAAGGTTATTGTTTGTTATGTGCTTTAGATAGTATCTTATTGCAGGAAGGTAAGTTATTGTACTTATGGTTTACTCCTGACCTTTTGTTCAGCCCTTACACTTCAGTTTTAGATTTCAGTTTGCCTTACATGTTCGGTACATTATTTCGTACTGATTCCCCATTGCCTAGGGGCACTGCATTAATGCCTGCAAGTTCTGAGCGATAACCAGACAGACCTATTGGGTAGCAAAGCCGAGCTTTTAGTAGGTTGGTTGAATCTTTTCCTATCAGGGGTCGCCACAGTCTTAGAGGTTTTCCTTTTTGCTATTAATAGTTTTTGGGTAGGTTAGGGCCTGGTATAGCTCAAATGACACTCTCAATTATGGAGGTGATGGTGATCGTTAAGCAAAACAAAATTTATATTACCCGATGATAGTCAGGGTCAATCCCACAGGGAATGGTAGCTTAGCCAAGAAGATTGTAGAAAGGACCTCACAATTAGAGTAGATTGTCCAAACAACAAATAATATATAAAAAAGGGGAATTGGGAATATGTCATAATTCAATTCCAAACCAAATAATAAAGTAAATGCGAGGTGTAAACAAGAGAGAGGACGACTAAGGATGTGCTTCCAATGGGACTCGAATATGGGTCTAGGTACTTTCTCAAACGCGTAAATTCTCACTAAACAACATAGGTAGCATTGGTTTTAGGCATGAATGTTAATCATTCAATCTCAAAATCATTTATCAAATGGTCTTTGTTCAAGCACCATTGTTTAGGCATAAACCAACCAATATAGGCTTAGGGAGGTCAAACTATCTCTAGCTTAGACCCTTAAATAAGTGTTTCCGGTGAATTGAGATATTTCTAGCCTCAATCTAAGTGGAATACCAAGTACCCACTAGCAATTTCACATCAGAAATTATGAACCCCTTTGTAAAGCAAGAACATAATCAAGTAAATTAAATCAATGTTTGCAACCACCAATTTTAGATTTAAAATATGGTGAAATCACTAGACCCATTTATATTAGCAATAATAAACACAAATAAGCAAGACTCGTACCTTTTTATCAAGTACATATCATCAACACATCCCTAGATAAGGAGATTTAGCTACTCATGCTAAAGGAAGAAGAAATATACCTATAGGGAAATTCAAATTCCTTTTCATTAATTATAGCAAAAATCCAATATCCAAGCTCAAATTTACAAGTCCAAGGTTAAAGATTGAGAGAATTCAGTGAAACTCTCTATCTTGCCTTGGGAGAGAAACTTGCTCAAAAATTGAAAAACTCTCAAAAACTAGGCAAAACTATGCCTAAATTGGGTTTTAGAATGTTCCTAATTCATCATACAAAAGAAGATAAAATTTCCCCTTGGGAGTTATGCGCCGCGATATGCATTTTTCACGTCACTTTGTACGCGTGACACAGCTCCGCACAAGTGAACCAGTGACTTGGCAGATCTTCAGTCGGCATATTAAGTGGGGTGTGGTTTGCACCAGGCCATATGTGTGTCACACGGCGGCTGCACCCCTTAACAAATCTTCCTTCTTTCTTCTGAACTTCATACGGAGGGAGGTGCGAACCGCACCAAGGATTGTACATTTTGCACGGCGGCCGCACCTCTTATCAGAATCATCATCTCATTTGATCACTTCACACTTCAACCCCTTTTGAGCTCTTTTGGGTCCAATTCCTTATTTTCTATCTTTGACCAAGAGTACCTGCATTTATATCAATAAAGGCCATAAGAACCTCTAAATCCCATCAAAATATTGCAATAATTCATGATTAAAGGTATAATAAGTTGGTAGATTACCGACTTATCAAACCTCTAAACTTGAACTACTGCTTGTCCTAAAGCAAGATAATCATAAGGTAAGTAATGAATTATGCTTTAAAACTCAATCAAGGCACAAAATATTAATCTATTCTAAAAACTAAGAAAAATAATAAACAAAAATATTGAAACAAAAAACTCAACTACAACGCTCATCTCAATTTGAACCACCACATTATCAAGGCAATTGATCATTTTAAAATCTTCTAGAAGGACTTCATTTCATATTCAAAATAAAGGGAATTTGTTATTCAAAACAAGATATGAAGCTTCTCAAGTCATTGGCATGGACCATCAAGATTTGCCTCAATATTTGCCATACAACTTATCTTATTCATTCCTCTTAATTGAAATAGAGACCTCATGTTTCAATTCGAGCACGTGATACCACTCACCACAAGAGAGAATACCACTCACAATCATGCAATTCACAATACAAGGGATTAGAAGAGAACCAAAAAGACTCTCACTCTCTCAAGGAAGTTCAAATGTGCACATGTCAGACTATAGGCTTTCCCTTCATGTAAATTACTACTAATGTAGAGTGGCCAAGCTCGGAATCACTAAGGATTTGTGGGTTACAATGTTGGATATGGATAAGGTGAGGATTGTATTTGGCTCAAGTGACTAAACCTCCCTAACGCCCTTTCTTATTATTTTGAACATCACTCACATTTTTGAATTTTGACTTCACCTTATTTCTCCCTCACACAACCCAAGCTTTCCCTTTAAATCTTGATCATTCAACCTCCTTGTAAAACCTTCACTTGGTAGCACCAATTATTTTCTTTTCATTTTACTCATTGGATTGAACTTTTGGAGCAATTTTCAATTCAGCATAAGGTACTACCTTGCACTCGAAGTGAATTCTTTTTCTTCTCCACATTTAGCACATAAACAGCCAAACTTAGTCTTTTGCCTATGTTGTCATTTTATTTCCCCTAAAACTTAGGCTTTTAAACTATGTTTCACTTTCAAGCCATTAGGGAGGACGGGTGCCAAGATAGAGGTTCCACAAAGGTCAAGATGTCAAATAAGGTGCCAAAGAACGGTCACAATCTCAAAAGGGGTTTACTACGATTGATGTCAAGGGAAGTCATTTGGGGGAAGTGGTTATTCAAAAAGAGCCTAAGATCATCATCCAAGCTTGGCCACATCTAGAATTTTGACTTGAATAACATTCGAGGCAAGTTCTAGATGACATGCATGCACATCAATCGAGGTATAGCCTCACCACACACGACATCACCTCACAAGAACTTTAAACATTAGTCTAAAAATCAATAGGGACAAATGATTTTTGACAAGCTATTCTGAGTTTATTACACAGTCGTTTGTGAGTTGATCAAGCCAAACCGAGAGTGTGCAAGTCATGACAAGAAAATGTTTTCCTCAAAAATTCATTTTCGCTCTTTCCTTTCCTTTTCAAAAACTTCTTGCCAAGAAAAAAATTTGGTGGGTTCGTTTCGAGACAAGCAAGCACGGACTCAAATTAAAACTAAACCTTGGCAAAATTAAAACTAAAACTTGGCATTTTCCCTTAAGAAAGTCACCTCTCAATTCATCATAGGGAAACACCAACCCAATTTGACACAAAAATAAATGAAAAATAAAATAAAGAAAAAAAATTCTCCTTAGGAAAGAACCGTGGGATTAAGAAAACTCTTGGAGTTTATTGCTAAAATACTATTAACAAGGTGATTATCAAATTTTGCGCTCATGAATCAATTGAAAACAAGCCTCGGTGTAGGCCCTTAACGCATTTGCAAGGCACGGGTAGCGAGATTATGGAATCGTGTAAGACTAACCCAGCACACAATCAAAATTAAACATCAAGCCCGACAAGGGAATAATTAAGCACAAAACATAATAACAGGGCACGGCGAGGACAATATCATCACAATCATCCAACATGCCTGACAAGGGCCAAATAAAATCTAGCAAGGGAAATAAAATTACCGACTTGGTAAGGGCAATAAACTATCTCAAGCCCAATACAGGCAACCAACAACCAAATCAAAAAACACCACCTCCCCCCATAAAAAGAAGCATTGCCCTCTATGCTTTAAGATTAAATAAGGAAATAAAGGGTGGAATAACTCCCTGGAGGACTATGCCTCATCATTATCATCTGTGGCAAATAAGTCATCCACAGGACCGAGAGTATGCTGAGGTGTGGGGATGGTACTCAAATCTATTTCCACAACCGGAGCCTTGCCCTTTGCTTTATCCACATCCTTCTGGATTGCCTTGACAGCACCCTCAATGGTGTCTACCCTCTAGCAGAGTTTGCTCGTGTTATTCACCACTCCCTTGATAGCCTTCTTGATAGCCTTGTTAATCAACCTGGGCAACCTATTTGCCAAGTTGCTCAACTGCCTCTCATGATTATATGCCTTTTCAACCATTTCTTGGAGACCACTCTTGGTCAAAGGCCCTCTAGGTGCAGTTACTGCTGGGGTATGTGCCTCAAAAGCTGCTCAAGAAGGTGAGAAAGCATTTGCTTCGGCATTAGATTCATCAACCTTAACCTCCTCCGAGGGTGTAGTCCAGTGCCTCTTGAACCTGGCAGCATCCCATTCTATCTTCCTATCCAGGTCAATTATACCAATGGCATGGGTAAACTTGTCACAGATGAGGCATGGGACATCAGCTTTAGCACAAAGCTTAGTAATGAGCATCGGGAAGGGAAATAAATCACCACCCTACGTGCTTTTCTCTGTATCACTGTAGTCGTTATCTCCCCAAAGTTGACATGCTCGCCTATTATAATAGAAGCAATCAGAATGTTTCTATCCTGGGTTATCTTCTGATCATTCTGTGATAGCAAGATTTGTATACAAACAAGGTAATACCTGAGACAGGTTTTGAAGTACAAGGTCGTCCATGGAATATCACCCCATAGTATCCTAGAGAGGAGTGTCAGGAGAAAGAACATGGGCCGTCTCACGATATGGCTTTGGCACGACAGACAGCCTAGCCAAGAGTGCAGGGGCAGGATCGATTGGGTGACTCTAATAGATGGCATTGATGGTAGCTCGAGTGATGGAAACTTTCTTACCCCAGATGACAACTGAATCCAAATTAGGGAACTTATCCACGTTCCCGTTATATCCCTTGGAGTCTTTCTTGGCTTGATGAGCATCAAAGAACTCCCAAACTATATCCTTGTAGTACTCCCCGAGTACATCTTAGAATGGTTTCCACCCTCGATCGGCAAACTTTTTGTGGATATTAGGTAGCTCATCCCCGACTGCAGCCAAGTTGAATCTCTGCTCCATATTGAAGATCCTATTTTTATCTTGGTCATAGATGACCTTCATGCCTTCAACCCCAAAGAAAACTCTTGCCTCTTTCGTAGCTGATAGCTTCTTTGGTTGGCGCCTGTGTTTCCCCTGCTAGAAGACATAGTCTGTACATGGAGATTGTGAGTACCAAAAGGCAAAACAATATCTTTTTGTATTTTTGATATATGTGAAAGAAGAAAGACTAAAAAGAAGTTAACCAATTAAAAGGGGAGGAATGCGAAGAAGGAGAAAAACAAAATAGGTAATTGATGGCTCATTCGGACCACGTGCGAACCGCACCAGGCATAGTGCGCATTGCACATGCTTTTGCATGAGCTACCAGAACCTACAAGGATTTCTGCAATGAGGTGCGAAGCTGGTGCAAACCGCACGAGCCTTTGTGCATGTCTCACCACACTTTGCCCTTTGAAATAGTTAACTAGCAGCCTTTTTCAACCTCGTGCGGTGCCTTGTGCATTTCTCAAGTCAAGGTATGTGCTCCACATACGAAACGCACATGGAAACACATGGAATTTTTCAATCCCTTTTCTTCTTGTGTGTTCAGCATGTGATCCGCAGAACAATACATGTGGAATGCACATGGCAACAAGCACCACACCAATAATCCAACAATTTAAACAATAGGTCCAAGCATTATATGACCCAACCAAATCATCCGGGTACACATACCTCCCCGGAATCCATCAACACAATTCAAAACCAAAAGAAGAACTTAACGACTTCCCTTAAGAAGGAAGTTATCCTTTCTATCATCGGGAACATCAAGCCTTCAATTGTGCACAATTAGGCACATTCATTCAATCAACAATTTCTACCTCCCAACCAAAATCATACACCCAATAAGCATATTTAACAAAGAACATGGGCACAATAGTAGTAACAAATTTCAGCCCCAAACCTCAATTTCTAACCAAAACCTCATGAAGATGATGATTTTCCCTTAAGAATGACGTCACCCAATCTATCATAGGGCCAAATCATGCATCAATCACAAGTGGATTACTCAGACTTCACTCAAAATATAGATTTTTAAGGCTAAAAATTACTACGATCGACATGCATCATCACAATATCAAGTTCTACCAAGTTGATCCTAAGCAAAATCAACAATACAACCCAAAATTTAGGGACCCAAAATTTTCAAATCTCGCCCAAAATCAACATGATAATTCCAGTGAGCATGCTTCACAATATAAGTTCCCAATCAACATAAAAGCATGTATTTAACATTGGGGAACTTACTACAAGTGAAGATTACGAGAAGGGAAGCAAAAATTGAAGCTTTGCAAGATGCAACAATGGTAACCCATAAATTTTGCCCAGAGACGACAGCGGTAGCTAGCAGTATGCGGTGGCAGAGGTTTGTGAGAGAGAAGGAGAAAATTTTTAAGGGAGTTTGAGGGATTTGTGGGAGATTTTAGGAGAGAAATTATAAAGGTTTGAAAGAATATGGCATAAAAGAGGTGAAAGTGGCAATTTTAAAAGAGAAAAAGAAGAAGAAAAGTCACTGGGTCGGTCTTTGGGTCGGGTCGATCAACGGGTAGGTCAATAAAAAATTTCAAAACTTACCTTGGTGCACCACGATGCGTGATTTTCACATGCCCTTGTGTGGACTGCATGTCGCTTCGCACCTCACATTTTCATGCTCAAACTTGGCCCAACTTTTTCTTATGGTGCGTGGAAGTGGAGCAATACGCACAAAGGCTCGTGCAGAATGCACAGCCCAGCGCACATTGCCTCCAACTCAATAATTTTTCTTCTAGTTCACTGACTTGGGGTGTGGTGGCTTGTGTGACATGCGCAATAGCTCGTGCGAACTGCACGACCATCTACATATCCCCCTTTTGTCTCATTTTTTCACTGTCATTTTTCCTCTCCATGCATTCCTAAAACAAATCAAAAACAACAAAAGATAACCAAAAACAAAGTAAAAACACTTGGGTTGCCTCCTAAGAAGAACTTGATTTTATGTCACGGCTCAACGATAGTACCTCAAACCTTAGTCATTGTCGGGTAGAATGTCGATCCGGTTGGCATGGCCTCACCCCAAGAAAGGGAATTGCTCCTTGAACATCCTCAAAACATCATCTTGTTGCCCAATTGGCAACATCTGAAACTTGGGCATCTTGCCCATTTTAAACTCCTCAAAGGCATCATCAAGCTTTCCCTCAACATGTATCACCAAAACTACTCCCAATTCATCCGGAGGCTTTGTGGGTTAGTATACGTTGAATGTCACTACCTTGCTTCCCACTCAGAACTTGAGCTCTCTGAGTTTAACATCCACTAAGGCTCTCCCTGTAGCCAATAATGGACACCCCAATATGATGGGTATCTCAATATCCTCTTCACAATCCAAAATCACGAAGTCAGCCAGGAGAATAAACTTATCAACCTTGGCCAACACGTCAAATTGAATTTCTACCGGCCGCTTGATGGACTGATCAGCCATGAGTAGTCTCATGGGAGTAGGTTTGGGCGTGCCTAATCCTAAGTTCTTGAATATCACTAGGGGCATCAATTTGATACTTGCCCCTAAGTCACACAAGGCCTTACGGAACATAAACAGCTCAATAGTGCAAGGAATAGTGAATGCAGCTAGGTCTTCCCATTTTGTAGCAATATTACTTGTCATCACAGTGCTACAGTTGTGTGAGATATCAACGGTGCCCACATCAATAACCCTCTTTTTATTGAGCAACTCCTTCATTAATTTAGCATACCCCAGCATTTGCATTAAGGGTTCAACCAAAGGAATATTTATCGAAAGTTTGCTAAACATGTCAACAAACTTATTAAATTTGTTCTCTTCCTTCTTCTTATTTAATTTTTGAGGGTATGGAGGAGGTCCCATGGGTAGTGTGGTCAGCACTCTTTGCACAATAGGAGTGTCCTTCTCAATGTTTATGTCTACTTGGGGATGGTATTTAGCCTCCTCATTTTCATCCTCAATATTAACATTCCACGGAATGTTGGGTGAACCAAGCTTCACCCAAACTTCCGGTTCTTCAACATCTTTTTCACACACAGACTCTTCTTCTTTGTCACATGGCTCCACAACGGGATCAACACTAGGCCTCTTTACCACATCAGTCAGCTTCTCCATAACATCTACTATGGGCTTTTTCACCACACCACTTATTCTTCAACTTCTAGTAACAATAGCCATAACATGAGCGTTATTTTTAGGATTGGTTGTGGTGTCACTAGGGAGTGTTCCGTTCATCCTCGAATTCATATGAGTGGATAGATGGTTCATTTGAGCCTCAAGATGCTTGATTGAGGCCGAATGAGAGCTCACAGTTTGATGAAGGGTTGAAACTTCACTTTTAAGCTCACTAACCATGCTATTTGTTGTCTCTACCCTCTTAAAAACAAGGACAACATGTCCTCTATCTTTGAGTTACCAGGATTGCTTGTGGTGGGTTGATATAAGGTGTCTGACTTATTTGGAGGTACGTATGGATTGGAACTCTGGTGATTATATCTATCACCATCTCTATCACGGTCCCTCTAATTTCCATCTCTTTCCTTGTCCTTTATCCAACCTTGATTCTCATCCCTCGTGCGATAATACCCAGGATGAGAACCCACCGACAAATAGCAAAGTGTACCATCCACGATGGTCATTATCTCATCATCACTAGCCTTGATCTCTAGTGTACTTACAGCATTCACAGTCTTAGCACTTCTGGCCCCCATCTTATGATTGGCCAATAAGTCTATTTGCATCATCATCTTGGCCATGGTCTCATCCCTTTGTTCATCCTTTTTCCACATCTCATTTGTCAAAATAGATGTGGTCACTCCCGAGGTAGGAACATCAACCTCGCTTGTGTACCAAGCTTGGTTAGTTTTGGTTATTCTCTCTAGAAGGACCAAGGCGACACCAAATTATTGGTCCATAAAAGTACCACCCCCGAGGTTGTTGTCCACGGACTTTTCATTGAGTTCAAAGCTCTATAAAAGCTTTTTAGTAAGACATTATCTTGCAATTCATAGTTGGGACACAACACGAGTTTCTTTTTAAACCTCAACCATGCATCGTGCAAAGGCTCATCGAGAAGTTGGAAAAAGTTGGTGATTTCATCCCTCAACTGCATCATTCGTAAGGGAGGGAAAAATCTAACTATGAAAGCCTCTACCAACTCAGCCCAAGAGGTGATTGACCCATCTGGTAGTTCTTCCAACCACACCGTGGCTTCTCCCATTAGAGAGAAGGGGAATAGGCAAAGTTGAATAGATTCTTGGGGAATGTTTTGGAAGATGAAAGGTTGGCATATCTCCATGAAGTTTCGGATGTGCCTATTTGCATCTTTGTGTGTTGCACCTCCAAACATCCCTTTCATTTGTATAAGATGGAGCATAGTGCTAGTGATGTTAAATACCACGTTTCCAACCATGGGAGGTAGGCAGATTGCACCTACTCCTTCTTAAATTACGGGTTCATTGGTTGTGTCCATGAATCCATCAATACTTTCATTGTTACCCACTTCGCTCATGGGCTATCTGCTCAACACACAAAAATAACAAACCAAATAAAAAAAACAAACACTCTACAAGGTGATTTCAATTCACAATCAAAAAGGCAATTCAAACACCAATCCCCGGCAACGGTGCCATTTTTTAGTAATGCTCAAATAACACTCTTCATTATGGAGGTGACGACAATCGTTAAGCAAAACAAAATCTATATTACCCGATGGGAGTTGAGGTTGATCCCATAGGGAATGGTAGCTTAGCCAATAAGATTGTAGAAAGGACATCACAATAAGAGTAGATTGTCCAAACAACAAATAATATAAAAAAGGGGAGAATTGGGAATCTTTCACAATTCAATTTCAAACCAAACAATAAAGTAAATGCAAGGTGTAAATAAGAGAGAGGATGACTAGGGATGTGTTTCTGATGGGACACAAACACGAGTTTAAGTACTTGCTCAAATGCATAAATTCTCCCTAAACAACATAGGTAGCATTGGTTTTAGGCATGCATGTTAATCTTTTGATCTCACAATCATTTATCCAACGATCTTTGTTCAAGCACCATTGTTTAGGCATAAACCAACTAATATAGGCTTAGGGAGGTCACACTATCTCTAGCTTAGACCCTTAAATGGGTGTTTCCGATGAATTGAGCTATTTCTAGTCTCAATCTGAGTGAAATCCCAAGTACCCACTAGCAATTTCATATCCAAAAATTATGAACCTCTTTCTCAAGCAAGAACATAATCAAGTAAATTAAATCAATGTTTGCAAACACCAATTTTAGAGTTAATATATGGTGAAATCACTAAATCCATGTCATACTAGCAATTATAAACACAAATAAGCAAGACACATACCCTTTTATCAAGTATCCATCATCAACACATCCCTAGATAAGGAGATTTATCTACTCATGCTAAAGGAAGAAGAAAACATACCCATAGGGAAATTCAAATTAATTTTTATTAATTGTAGCAAAAATCCAATATCCAAGCTCAAATTTACAAGTCCAAGGTTGAAGATTGAGAGAATTGAGTGAAACCCTCTATCTTGCCTTGGGAGAGAAACTTACTCAAAAACTATGCAAAACTATACCTAAATTGGGTTTTAGAATGTTCCCAATTTGTCATACAAAAGTGGAAAAAATTGCCCCTCAGGAACTGTGCACCACGATATGCATTTTGCATGTCACATTGTGCATGTCGCATAGCTCCGTACAATTGAACCAGTGACTTGGCCAATCTTTAATCATCATGTGAAGCGGGGTGAAATTTTCACCATACCATGTGTATATCACACGGCGGCCGCACCCCTTAACAGATCTTCCTTCTTTCTTCTGAACTTCATGCAGAGAGAGGTGCAGACTGCACCAAGGGTTGTGTGTATCGCACGGCGGCTGCACCTCTCAGAAGAATCTTCATCTCATTTGATCACTTCACACTTCAACTCCTTTTAAGCTATTTTAGGTCCAATTCCTTGTTTTCTATCTTTGACCAAGAGTACATGCATTCACATCAATAAAGGCCATAAGAACCTCTAAATCTCATCAAAACATTGCAATAATTCATGATTAAAGGCTCAATAAGTTTGTAGATTACCGACTTATCAGGCCCTGTCCCACCAAGTATTGTATTCATAGAGGCTTGAAGACTAGTCAATTGGGTTGCATAGCTATGATGGTGGCCGTTTTGGCCTTTTATGTTTATTAGTTGTATCTTGTTAGCTAATAGGGCCTTGTTGTTGTTTTTTTGGCAGTTTTGCGGCTTATTGGCCTAATTTACATAATATATGTTTTCAGTTTTTATATAGAGATCATGGTGTCCTTGATGGCCCGCATAGCATTTATGCTTTTCTAAATATCATGGCGACCTTGACGGCCCAAACAGGACTTATGTGCTACGTTCTTATTGCTTTATATGAACTGTTGGGAGTAGTTGTTTTCTTTCTAGAGCTATTGACATGGGCCTTGCCGGCCGAGGGCTGATTTTTAAGCCGAGATATACTTGTTTTTTTTCTTGATTGTGTGTAGCTTCTATGCGTTATTGGCAAATAATTCAGTAGGGTCGGCCTTGGCCTATATTTTGGCATTAGGTGCCAGTTGCACTTCCCCCCCCCCCCCCCGAGTTTGGGGAACGACAAGTAAAACCAAATCACTCATTTCAAAATGTCTCTTCTCAATCTTCCGGTCATGGTAAAACTTCATCTTTTCTTTGTACAAGGCTAAACTTTCATAGGCATTGAGGCAAAACTCATCCAACTCATTAAGCTAACCAAGCAACCGAAAGGAGGCTGCACACTAGTCCAAATTCAACTTCTTCAGTACCCACATGGACTTATGCTCAAGCTCTACCAGCAGATGGCATGCCTTCCCAAACACAAGTTGATATGGTGACAACCCTATTGGTGTCTTGTATGCAGTCTGGTATGCCCACAAAGCATCATGAAGTTCCCTAGACCAATCCGTTCTGTTTGCATTCACAGTCTTCGCTAGGATTGTCTTTATCTTCCGGTTGGAAACCTCAACTTGCCCACTAGTCTGTAGATAATAAGGGGTTGCAACTTTGTGTTTCACTCCATACTTCTCAAGTAAAGCAGGAAACAGCCTATTGCAAAAGTGAGAGCCTCAATCACTAATTATCGCATATGGTGTACCGAATCTGGAAAAGAAGTTCTTTTTCAAGAATGCTATTACACTCTTGCCTTCATTATTGGGAAGCGCAACCGCCTCCGCCTACTTAGATACATAGTCAACAGACACCAAGATGTAATTCATCCCATTCAAACTCATAAAAAGACCCATGAAGTCAATGCCGCACACATCAAACAGTTCAATCACAAGGATGGGAGTGAGATGAAGCTCATGCTTCCTTGATATACCACCTTTCCTTTGGCATCGATTGCAAGCTTTAGCATATTCGTGAGCAACTTTGTGGAGGGTAGGCCAATAGTAACCGCATTGCAGGATCTTGTGGGTTGTTCGGATGCCACTATGATGTCCCCCAATAGGGGATGAATGACAAGCTTCCAATATAGCTATAATATCATCCTCAGGCATGCATCTAGGAATCATAGTATCAGCATATACACAAAATAGGAATGGCTCCTCCCAGAAAAACTTCTTAACATCAAACATAAACATTCTTCACTGGTGAACGGACAAATCAGGAGGTACCACATCACTTGCTAAATAGTTAGCAAAGTTTGTATACCATGGAATAAAGTCTTGGGATGTAGCCAACACTTGCTCATCTAGGAAGTCGTTATCAATCTCTAACTCATCTTTCAATTTCAGCATTGCTTCTTCCTCTAATCTAGACAAGTGATCTGCTACCTGATTTTCTGTACCCTTCTGGTCCTTGACCTGAAAGTCAAACTCTTTCAAAAGAAGTACCCATAAAATCAACCTAAGCTTCACATCCTTCTTTGTTATGAGGTACCTAAGAGTTGTATGGTCAGTGTGCACAATCACTTTGGTGCCAAGCAAATAAAATCTAAATTTTTTGAACGCAAAGACCACAGCAAGCAGCTCTTGTTCTGTCATAGTATAGTTCTTTTGAGCCACATTAAGTGCTTTGCTAGCATAGTATATTGGATGTAGAATCTTTTCACTCCTTTGGCCTAGGACCGCTCCTAGTGCCACTCAACTAACATCACACATAACCTCAAAAGGCTTGGACCAGTCAGGCGTAATAATAATGGGCCCAAAGATCAACTTTTGCTTGAGGCATTCGAATGCCTTTAGGCATGCATCATCAAACACAAACTTTACCTCCTTCTCCAACAACTTGCCTAAAGGATATGCAATTTTAGAGAAGTCCTTTATGAACCTGCGATAGAAACCATCATACCCCAAAAAGCTTCGGATACCCTTCACAGAAACTAGAGGAGGCAATTTTTCAATCACCTCTATATTTGCTTTATCAACCTCAATACCTTTCTTGGAGATCCGGTGGCCAAGCATTATACCCTCTTTGACCATGAAGTGACATTTCTCCCAATTTAGCACTAAGTTGCATTCTTCACATCTCTTCAGCACACAACTCAAATGAGCTAAACAATCATCAAAAGAATCACCTACTATAGAAAAATCATCCATGAACACCTCAATAGTGTCCTCCACTATATCTGAGAAAATCAATACCATACATCACTGAAATATTGTCGGTGCATTGCATAACCTAAATGATATCCTCTTAAAAGCAAACGTCCCATATGGACAGGTGAAAGTGGTATTCTCTTGGTCTTCAGGAGTAATCAAAATCTGATTGTATCCCGAATAATCATCAAGAAAATAATACCATCCTCTACCAGAAAGACGGTTTAACATCTGATCCATGAATGATATCAGAAAATTATCTTTCTCGATCCAAGCATTCAGCTTCTTATAGTCCATGCATACACGCCAGCTTGTGACTAGCTTCATCAGAATCAACTTATTATTAGCATTTGGAACCATAGTGATTCCACCATTTTAAGGCACACACTGAACTGGGCTTACCCACTTATTATTTGTGATAGGGTAAACCACACCTGCATCCAACCACTTAATGATCTCCTTCTTGATAACTTTTTACATAGGCTGACTCAACCTACACTGGTGCTCAATACTCAGAATACAATCTAGCTCAAGATAAATTTTGTGCATGCATATACCTGGTGGAATGCCAATAATGTCAGCAATGGACCACCCAATGGCCCTCTTGAACTTTCTCATAATAGAAACCAAAGCTTCAACCAGCCCTTCATCTAGGTCTGTATTAATAATAACTCGTAGGGTGTCATTAGCTCCTAAGAACACATATCAGAGGTGAGATGGGAGAGCTTTGATCTCCAAGACTGGAGGCTCCTCAATAGAAGGTCTAGCTGGTGGGGTTACTTGATTCTTCAGGTCCAGAACAAGCTTTTTCAGAGCATATGAATAAGACCACATATTGGCAAGTGATTCTACCATATCATCATACTCAGAAATATCCTCTCCATCAAAATTCATGATCACGGCTGCAAGTGCTTCAACACCAAGTCACTCCTCAACAGGCTCTATTAGTTTCTTCTCATCAACTATGTCAATGACTGCTACTATGCACATGTTATCATAATGCTTCATTGACTGGTAGACATTGAAAGTTACCACCTCATCATTAAGTCTGAATTTTATCTGCCTAGTCTCTAAGTCAACAAAAGCACATCCAGTGGCAAGGAATGAGCATTCCAAAATGATAGGAACCTCAAAATCTACCTCAAAGTCAAGAATTATAAAATCTGAAGGAAAGATAAAAGTCTCAACTTTCACAAGTACACCATAGAGAATCCCTACTGGCCTTTTCACTGTGAGATATGCCATAAGAAGCCGCATTGTAGTCAGTTTGAGGGCTACCAATCCCAATTTTCTGAACACTACTAATGCCATCGAATTTATACTAGCACCTAGATTACACAAAGCTTTTACAAAATGGAATGCTCCGATTATGCAAAATGGAATGCTCTGATTGTGCTAGGAATAGTGAAAGCTTCAGGATCTTCCTTGAACCTAAGCCATGTCTCATAGAGTGATTTTGTGTTCAACTACTTGAAATTATAGATTTCCTGCTTGAGCTGTAATATCTTTGATGGAGGAAAGAACCTCTCCAAGAATTGTCTTTTGAGTTCTCTCCATGTGTATATTGAATTATTAGGAAGCTCAGCAAGCCAAAACATTACTTCTCCAGTCAAAGAAAATAGAAATAACCGCAATTTGATAGCATGTTGGCATACCCCTGGTAGCTTGTATGCCTTGCAAATTCCCACAAAGTTCAACAAGTGCAAATTTGCATCATCAGTGGATTTACCAGAAAATAATCCCTTCAGGTTCAGCAACTGGATCATGGTTCTTGTAATATCAAACTTTACATCAGCAGGCAGCGGTGGTAGTACCATAGGGCCTATTGTTCCTACATCATCAAGATCAGCCTCATTATCATCAAGATCATAATAAGGGATGTGTCAGGGTTGATGTTGTTGGTGACCCCTATTCCCTTTCTGTCCAACCAGATCTTGATTAATATTGCATCGGGCTGTCTCTTCCCTTGCAGCTTGGGCATTTAGTATGGCTTGACAGGAAGCCTCTTGCCTTGCTTGCTCAGCTACAGCATTCTGATTAGCTTGATCTCCAGCAAGCTGAGCAGCTTGAGCAACTTCTGCTGCTTGTATCCTTTGCTTTTCTTCAGCCAATATCCGGGTTGTGGCCTGTTATGGTGTCTCAACAACCCCATATTTTACCATGTTTCTCAGAGTTTGTTGAATTTCAAGATCAAGTGAAATCAAGGGGTTGCCTTGACTCTATGTATTGGGCATGCACAAGTGTGCAACCTGCGAGACAAAATAAAAATAATAGAAAAAATAAATCAAGAAATAAGACTAACAGTCAAATAAATACAATTTCTCTTAATCCTAACCCGTACTTCCCGACAATGATGCCAAAATTTGATACACCCAAATTACACCTCCAAAAGGAAGTATAAAGTGGTCGTTAGTAAAATATGAAACCTAACCAAGGTTAGAGTCGATCCCACAGGGAATATGGTAGGACCTAAGTCAACTGTGTATTTGCACTCTTAGCCGTCTTATTTCCCTAATGGGGGGTTTTAAGTAAAAAGTAATGTTTGCAAATTATCAAGTAACAAGTAACAGCAAGTATTAATTTTGTTGTGATTCAGAGAGAGAATGGACTAGGACTGTGTTCCCAATGAGTTCATAATACAGCAGGCATTGTACAAGTTATCTATTCTGGTGCTTAGCATGAAAGATCAGTAAGTTAATTTCAACTAAATGGTTAGTCCCCTAGATAGAAGAATTTCACCATGCAACTTGGTCCATTTACGGGTGTATGCTTTACTAACCCTTATCTTTGATCCCAAATTATCTATTCCTGGACAAGGTCAAGCTATTAGATGAGAGTTGGTAGCCTCAAATCTCCATTGTAACATCCTTTTTCCCATTTGTTACCCCTCTTAGTCTGGCAAGTAAGAATAAGGTGAGTTCTAACATTGCGCACCGTTAAAAATCAATCAAAGCGAAGGGAAGAACAATACATACATAAACACCTTCCTAGAGTTGCTAAGTACTTGTCTACTTCGTTAATCCATCATGGTTCTCATAATCCTAGTTCTGGATTTATCTACTCATGTTTATAGGTAAACAATCAGAATTTGTTGAATAATTCATAATCATATACTTACGAGATGGAATAAAGAAATTCAGAATCTTGAATTATCATAGAAGAATCAATAATCAAGAGCCAAAGGATAAAAATAATCTCCCAAAATCAAGAACAAAGTAATACTCAATGTTTTCTAAGTCGTATCTAACAAATAATAGAGCATAAAACATAAAAGAAAACCTAGGAAAGGTATATATAAACATTATAAAACCTATCCTATTTAAACTAGGAGAACTGGGTTTGACAACTTCCACGGACACCATCTATGGTCCGTGGATCCGTCTATGGATCGTGAAAAGCCATCATGAAACTCAGAGGTTTTGTCTTCTTGCAGATTCACTTCTATGAAGTCATTCCATGGCTCGTGGATTAGTCCATGGCTTGTGGACATAGTTTCGTGTAAATCAAGCCTTTTGGCTTCTTCTCTGATCAGGTTCCACAAACAGGAACCAAGACTTATGGATAGGTCCATGGCTCATGCAAATCAGGCTCCATACACCTTTGCAGTAGTCAACTCCACGAGCATGTTCTACGGCCCGTGGATCAAATGACAGCTCGTGGAGTGTAGTCATGAAACTCAATTTCTGGGAATTTTTCCTTCTTTTTCCTACACTTAGCTTTCAAACCCTATTTTCCTGCACATCACTCAAAAATGCATCAAATCTACTAAAAATCACAAAGAACATACTCCAATTCCAAGTTTTAAGCATCGAAAGTACTGTAAAACCACGGTACATCATTATACTCATTTGGAGGCTTCATTGGTTGACAAACGTTGAATGTAACCTCCTCGCTCCCCACTCAAAATTTGAGTTATCCTAACTCAACATTGACTAAGGCTCTTCCAGTAGCTAAGAATGGGCACCCTAAAATGATAGGCACCTCAAGATCAATATCATAAACTAACACCATGAAATCAGCTGGCAAGATGAACTTATCCACCTTCACCATCACATCAAATAATATTCCCACCCGGAGCTTTATCAAATGGTCAGCCATTAGAAACCTTATCAGTGTGGGTTTAGGAGGACCTAAGCCTAACTTTTTAAATATCACTTGGGGAATCAAATTGATGCTTGCCCCAAGGTCACACAAGACCTTTCTGAATAAGAAGACGCCAATGGTACAAGGTATGGTCAAAGCTCCCAGGTCTTCCCTTTTAGGGGCTATATTGCTTGTCATGATAGCGCTACAACTGCGGGACACTTCAACCATCCCCACATCAATCACTCTTTTCTTTTTCAGCAATTCCTTCATGAATTTGGCATGACCTGGAATTTACATGAGAGCGTCAACTAAAGGAATATTAATAGATAATTTGTTGAACATATCAATAAATTTCTTAAATTGATTATCTTTATTTTTCTTGATCAACCTCTAAGAATATGGGGGAGGACCTTTAGGCATTGGCCTTGACTCACTAGGGACTTTCTCCTTTTTTTCATCCTCTATCTCAATTCAACTTGATGAGGCAATTTGATCTTATCATTTTCCTCATTTGGGCTATCTTCATCAACAACCATATTAGGTGCACTAAGCTTCACCCCAATTTTTGAATTTGTATCACAACTCTTTTCAATCACGACTTCCTTTGCTAGATGTTCATTCTTGTCAACCATGGCTTTTTTGGACAGTAGTATCATGCCCCGAGGCTACCCCCTAGACGTAACACGGGACTCGGGACCATAAGTGCCCCAAGTTAACCCTTGGTCATAGCATAACATAAGCATACACGAGGAAACATAGCGGAAGCATAAATAGAAAGCTAGGCAACCCAATTCATAAATGATGAAGTCAATAAGAAACGTAATCCAAAAAGGGAGACTCAAATACTGTTTATATCTGAAAAGCCGCTACATGACATAAGGAGTTGTTAGGACAAGATCCTAGCTAACTCAAAGTATGAAAGTAAACAGCCATAAAGAATACTAAGATCATAACTATCCCTCGAATAATGAGGACTCACCAACACTGACTGGAATGGCCTACGGTCTCTAACCACGTGCCTGAGAGAGGAAACCTGAGTCTGCATCATCAAGAGGATGCAGCATAAAATATGCGTCAGTACTATATGATGTACCGAGTATGTGACATATGCATGTGATATGATGAAATATACTTGAAAGCATGCTTAAAATTGAGATCATGCATAACTTATGATAAAACAATGCTTAAAATATATTTGAAGCTGAAATCATATAATAATAGTAAAGTCTGTATTATAATGACTCAAAGCAATAACAAAAGATGAAAACAAAGTCAAAGTCATAAAACATAAGTAGTAAGTCTGAAATCTAAAGGCAATGAGTCAATACAATCTTTTCCTAAAAACTAACTTCTGTGGGAAAATACCATAAGTAAAGCTTAAGTCATGAAATAAATAACTTGATGCATTAGAAATTTCTTACGGGAGTTTCTTATAACCGATATGAGACCATGTGAGCTTACATAGAATCTAACTATATAACCCTAGTTAGAAAAGCTGACTTTGAACCTTTCCAAGGAACAAGTCACCATACCCAACTACATAAACCCAGTTGGTAAAGTTGTCCTATGCCCCGCTAAGGCAAGGACACCATATATAAATACATGGATCCACTCTCAAAATCCTTTAAGGCACATATCATATCATATAATAACCTAAGCTGGCAACGTAGTTTCTGGGACTAAGGATACTCTCACCTCATCCACTCGGTGCTAAGTACTACTCCCAAAACATGCACATATAGCTCATCATATTATAAGGGCATACTCTCATGCCAAATCTTACTCATAAAGCATGAAAATACATCGGACATCATGCAACTTTCATAGCTTAGGTAGGCACATCTAGACATCAAACCTTTCATAAAACATATAGACATATCATATGTCATATTGTTCATACTTCAAAATCCTTAAAACTTAGCATCGCCATAATTAAAAACATGCTTTTCTTTCTAAATTATTACTTGAAGAATTAGGCATGAAATTTCATAAATACATAAAGGCCATGATATCTAATCATGCCAAATTTCTCTTGAAAACATGCAATTTCATGAAATCATGCTAGGATTCAACTTTCATGCTTGAGCTTTTAAAACCAATAAAGAAATCATGAACAAATCATGTAAAATCAATAAGAAACCATGAATTTAAATATAGAAACTAATTTCATAAGTTTTCCCCAATTTGGATAAGAACCCAAGTATCATAAATTGGAAAAGGATTAGCCTTAAAATCATGAATAGGAAACCCCTTATAAAAACCCATAAAAAAATCATGCATTTTAGTATTAGAATCCATAGAAGAATCATGAGAAAATAATTTATAGAAGAACACATGAGAATTGGGTAAGAACCCTAATTTAGAAATTCATAAAATCAATTTAGAAGATTGGCATTTTGGGCATAAGGGTGAAGAAATTCCCTTATTGAATACCCACATACTTTGATTGAAGCTTTCCTAATTTGGGACTTGAGGATAGAGACTTGAATATGGAGTCCTTAGCTTGAAGCTTGGAGAATGGAGACCCTTTTCTTCTCATGGAACTTGATTGAGAGAATGGGAGAGAACCTAGGCTAAGTGGGAATAAAACCCCTTCTAATTTGCCCAAAATAACTTAACTTAGGAGTTAAAAGAGTGGGAAATTACCAAAATACTCCTGGGAAAAGAATTTAAAAACTTCAGAAAATTTCGTCAAAGGCTTCCACGGACACAAATCATGGCCCGTGGAATGAATCACGGGAATGAAAGTCGTGGTTCCAAGGGACTTTTCAGGGCTCTGGACTGATTTTCACGAGTTGGTTTCACGACCCATGGAAACTTCCATGACCCGTGGAACCTTCTCGTGATTTTCAGGTAAAAAACTGATTTCCACGAGTTAGTTTCACGACCCGTGGAACCTTCTCGTATGACAGACAGACACCCTTTAGTAAAATACTGATAACTTTTCGCTCTGACTTGGATTAATATGCGGTTGGAGGAGTTGTAAAGAAGATTCAAATACCTTTAATTTGGTGGGTACTAGGTTACCTAACTCTTAATATTCTAGGAGTTATTACCATTTGAAGTTGACCCTTGAAAAATCTTACGCTAAAACTCAATCGGTAAGGAAGCTTTCAACTTAATTTTGAGCTAGAGGTTCTTTATGACCCTTATTCATATCTAATGCACCTTTAAAACTTCAGAATAAGTATTAATATTTAGATACATATAAAATTTATCTAGTTCGAGTCTAACAACACATGAAGAACGAATCAGATTTGGCTTAGAATTTCTGGGGTGTCAACAATATCTCCCCCTTGGGATCATTCGTCCTCGAATGAAGACTTCTAAGTTGAGAGTGGAAGGGGAAAGGGTTGCAATTCTATCAACTGAGTTTTAAAAGCTGAAGTATTTACATGATAACTGATCTCTGGCTGAATTATAAACTGAGCTGAATTCATGAGGCATGTAAGCATACTGAGGGCATGAGAACAACTGATGGTGTATGAAATTGAATGGCTAACATGATAACTGGTTTGGATTAAGAGTAGTATCTCAGCTGAAACTCATAAGGAACGAGCGCATTCTTAGAAATCATAGATAACTGAAAAGGATGTCAAACTGAGAGGGGTAACTATACGAGAAAACCATTCTTCTTTAAACTGAACTTACTACCTGCCTTTACCATGTTCAAGTCTATCTTGACTAAATCTCTTACATCTAGAGTTACCTCCCAAGAATGGTATTCCTCCTGATCATGAAAATCAACTAAGCTTGAGCTCTAATCAATGGGTCACTAAGCACACAAAGCAAAATCCCACATGTATTTCATCACGACTTTTAAGCCTATCACTATGATCACCCTATGGTTTATAGCTCATACTATCCAAGACTTCTCCTCTCTTCCTAGCATATCTAGGAGCTGTAACTTTAAGAACTTCTACAAAGGGACATACCAAAATTCCTCATCTAACTATTTCACATGAATAATCCTCACCTAACTTTTCTTCCACGCTTACAACCTACTACTTCCCATCTAGGCTACTACTTATCTTCCTCTACTAATAACTATGACAACACAAGCCAAGATTACTGAGAGAATAGAGTGGGAGCATGAGCATCATGAATGAAGGAATACTTATCGGGCTTGACTTATACTTAGTTTGATCTAGCCACTCAAGGTGGGGTTTGAGAAGTCAAGTGAAAAGGGCATGAGTGTCTCACATCCTGGACATACAAAGCACGGTTAGAGTAAGGATATCACAAGCATGAATTATTAGAGAAATCTGGTATGAGCATATACATGATGTAGCATGATTTCATTAGCCATTAAGGCATATCTTAAGAACTGAGTATGTAGACTGAGCATAGTGTGAGACATGAGCTTTCATATATGAAAAGTATTATGGTGTAAATCTAGAATTCGTAGAATCATAGAGTAAGATTGGAATTCTGTCTGGAGCAATTTCTATTTGCTCTGGGAGTTGAGTATGGATGTGAATCTGCATGAAGTCTGTGAATTTGAATTAAGAACATGGCACTAGAATACAAGACATGAATGGGGTGTTGTAATGAGGGAAGTATACTTAAGGTGCTAGGATAGAAATAAGTCTCTGCACCCCTTCTAACTTTATTCGGACACCCATTAGCATCACTACCCGAGCCTCAAAATCTAACTGATTCTATATCCCACCATCTCTCCCTTAGATTCATGCTACATTCTAAGTCTATGGACCTCTCACTAACCTCTAAATGAAACTATGATCACTTTACTCTAACAGAGCAAACATTACTCTAGGAGTTAATCTGAATATACACTTCCTTATATAGTCTAAGGATCACCCTTACCTAAGAATCTTGGCCTCAACCTTTATATCTCAAATAAGGGTTGTACATATCACACTCAATAACCTCAAACCTATCCCTTGGAAAGACATGTCAAGCTTACATGGTTCTAACTCTCAAAGCTCTCTCTTTCTACTACCTACCAAATCAAATGAGTTAAAGCCTATACCGAGAGGCTCAAAATTACCTATCCTTCTCTAACTCACATACATATATATCATGCTTACACATTCACACTTGTTGCAACTCATCACTTAAACTCTTGCATACATTATACCAAGCCTACCAGAAAATACCACAAAACTGTCATTCTCACTCTCATACTATCATCCTTTTGTTCACATCCTATACCTGGTCTATACTAGCACAAGAAATTACCACTCATTAATCCACACCAAGGGATGTATCATCCCATTACCCATCTAGTAAAACACAACTCTTACATACTCCAATCAACTATCATTCCCCCGTCTAGGCTACCATCCTTCTGACTTTATATTTCTGGCTCTAGGTTCATTCTACTACTAATGGCTTACAATACAACATCTGTCGGGTGGCAACACTACCGAAGGATATAGGTACACATCTTCCCCTCTTACAAAATAATTAGTAACAAGGTTCTGAAAGAG
Organism: Jaltomata sinuosa; assembly: GCA_003996215.1. NCBI lineage: Eukaryota > Viridiplantae > Streptophyta > Magnoliopsida > Solanales > Solanaceae > Jaltomata > Jaltomata sinuosa. The sequence goes on along the minus strand of QJPP01003032.1, from coordinate 31,903 downwards.
GATCTGAGAGCACATTGCTAAGAGATAATCTGAGATTTACTACTTCTGGCACCGGAAATATGAGGTAAAGCAGGTGGAATTGGGACAATGCCTAAATTTGGAGAATAAATAGAGTTAAACTCTATCGCACAATATTGAACATGAAAGAAGCGAATTTTTTCCTAAGACACCTCGTAGCCTCTCTCTCATAAGTGTGGCGCGCTTCACACCTATGAAAGAGACTCTACTTGATGCGCCTTTCAGACACTCTAGGACTCTTGAACCTGATGCTCTGATACAAAGTTTGTCACGCCCCAAGGCTACCCCCTAGACGTAACACGGGACTCGGGACCACAAGTGCCCCAAGTTAACCCTTGGTCATAGCATAACATAGGCATACACGAGAAAATATAGCGGAAGCATAAATAGAAAGCTAGGCAACCCAATTCATAAATGATGAAGTCAATAAGAAACGTAATCCAAAAAGGGAGACTCGAATACTGTCTATGTCTGAAAATCCTCTACATGACATAAGGACTTGCTAGGACAAGACCCTAGCTAAGTCAAAGTACGAAAGTAAACAGCCATAAAGAATACTAAGATCATAACTAGCCCTAGAATAATGCGGACTCACCAACACTGACTGGAATGTCCTGCGGTATCTAACCACGTGCCTGAGAGAGAGAACCTGAGTCTACATCATCAAGAGGATGCAGCACAATATATGCGTCAGTACTATAAGATGTACTGAGTATGTGAGATATGCATGTGATATGATGAAATATACTTGGAAGCATGCTTAAAATTGAGATCATGCATAACTTATGATAAAACAATGCTTAAAATATCTTTGAAGCTGAAATCATATGATAATAGTAAAATCTATAATATAATGACTCAAAGCAATAACATAAGGTGAAAACAAAGTCAAAGTCATAAAACATAAGTAGTAAGTCTGAAATCTAAAGGCAATGAGTCAATACAATCTTTTCCTGAAAACTAACTTCTGTGGGAAAATACCATAAGTAAAGCTTAAGTTATGAAATAGATAACTTGATGCATTAAAACTTTCTTACGGGAGTTTCTTATAACCGACATGTGACCATGTGAGCTTACATGGAATCTAACTATATAACCCTAGTTAGCAAAGCTGACTTTGAACCTTGCCAAGGAACAAGTCACCATACCCAACTATATAACCCTAGTTGGTAAAGTTGTCCTATGCCCCGCTAAGGCAAGGACACCATATATAAAGACGTGGATCCACTCTCATAAGTCTTTAAGGCACATATCATATCATATCATAACCTACATTCGCAACGTAGTTTCTGGGACTAAGGGTACTCTCACCCCGTCCACTCGGTGCTAAGTACTACTCCCAAAACATGCACATATAGCTCATCATATTATAAGGGCATACTCTCATGCCAAATCTTACTCATAAAGCATGAAAATACATCGGACATCATGCAACTTTCATAGCTTAGGTAGGCACATCTAGACATCAAACCTTTCATAAAATATATAGACATATCATATGTCATATTGTTCATACTTCAAAATCCTTAAAACTTAGCATAGCCATAATTAAAAACATGCTTTTCTTTCTAAATTCATACTTGAAGAATTAGGCATGTAATTTCATAAATACATAAAGGCCATGATATCTAATCATGCCAAATTTCTCTTGAAAACATGCAATTTCATGAAATCATACTAGGATTCAACTTTCATGCTTGGGCTTTTAAAACCAATAAAGAAATCATGAACAAATCATGTAAAATCAATAAGAAACCATGAATTTAAATATAGAAACTAATTTCATAAGTTTTCCCCAATTTGGATAAGAACCCAAGTATCATAAATTGGATAAGGATTAGCCTTAAAATCATGAATAGGAAACCCCTTATAAAAACCCATAAAAAAATCATGCATTTTAGTATTAGAATCCATAGAAGAATCATGAGAAAATAATTTATAGAAGAACACATGAGAATTGGGTAAGAACCCTAATTTAGAAATTCATAAAATCAATTTAGAAGATTGGCATTTTGGGCATAAGGGTGAAGAAATTCCCTTATTGAATACCCACATACTTTGATTGAAGCTTTCCTAATTTGGGACTTGAGGATGGAGACTTGAATATGGAGTCCTTAGCTTGAAGCTTGGAGAATGGAGACCCTTTTCTTCTCATGGAACTTGATTGAGAGAATGGGAGAGAACCTAGGCTAAGTGGGAATAAAATCCCTTCTAATTTGCCCAAAATGACTTAACTTAGGAGTTAAAAGAGTGGGAAATTACCAAAATACCCCTGGGAAAAGAATTTAAAAACTTCAAAAAAAATTGTCAAAGGCTTCCACGGACACAAATCACGGCCCGTGGAATGAATCACGGTCCGTGGAATGGAAGTCGTGATTCCAAGGGACTTTTCAGGGCTCTGGACTGATTTCCACGAGTTGGTTTCACGACCTATGGAAATTTCCATGACCCATGGAACCTTCTCATGATTTTCAAGCAAAAAATTGATTTCCACGAGTTGGTTTCACGACCCGTGGAAACTTCCACGACCCGTGGAACCTTCTCGTGGTTGTTGTCTGTCATTTTGACAAACAGACACCTTTTAGTACAACACTGATAACTTTTCTCTCTAGACTTGGATTAATGCGCGGTTGGCAGAGTTGGAAAGAAGATTAAAATACCTTTAATTTGGTGGGTACTAGGTCACCTAGCTCTTAATATTCTAGGAGTTATGATCTTTTGAAGTTGACCCTTGAAAAATCTTACACTAAAACTCAATCGGTAAGGAAGCTTTCAACTCAAATTTGAGCTAGAGGTTCTTTATGACCCTTATTCATATCTAATGCACCTTTAAAACTTCAGAATAAGTATTAATACTTAGATACATAGAAAATTTATCTAGTTCGAGTCCAACATATGAAGCATGAATTAGATTTGGCTTAGAATTTCTGGGGTGTTACAGGTATCCTTACTCCATCAAGCCTCCTTCCGCTTCTAGTAACAATTGCCATCACGTGGCTATCATTCTTTGGATTTGCAAGAGTATCACTAGGAAGGGTGCCCTTTAAATGGCAGTTCATTTGGGCTGAGAGATGATTCATTTGAGCCTCCAAATTCTTGATCGAAGCCGAGTGGGAACTCACCATTTGTTGAAGAGTAGATACCTCACTCTTCAAGTCTTTCACCGCATTATCCGTAGACTCAACTCTTTTTAGCACTTGTGACAATATATCTTCAATTTTGCATCTTGCGGGGTCACTCACACTTGGTTGGAATTGCAAAGCATCGACTTTGGGTGGAGGTACATATTGGTTAGCACTTCGGTGATTGTAGTGATCACTATCTCTCTCACGATCTCTCTATTGACCTTCACGGTCTTGACATTGATCCTTATCTCTCCATTGGTTACCTCTTTCATGGTTCCAACCTTGATTCTCCTCCTAAGGTCTCCAAGGGCTCTGATTTGCACCTTGGTACCCCGAGCGAGAACCCGCCATTAGAAAACAAGCTTCTTCATCTACCGAAGAATAAGCACCCTCATCATAGGTTGTAGAGCCATAAGCTCCAATGGCATTCACGATTTTAGTTCCAGCACCCATCATATGTTTGACCAACAACTCAATATGTGTCATCATCTTAGCCATGGCTTCATCTCTCTCTTCCTCTTTCTTCCTCATCTCATTGGTTATGATAGAGGAAGCAACACTCAACAAAACTTTGGCCTCTCTTGTGTGTCATGCACTATTAGTTTTAGTTATTCAATCTAAGAGAGCTTAGGCAAGACCATAATTTTGATCCATGATAGATCTACACGCGATATTGTTTGCCACCGACTTGTTCATATAATTAAGTGCTCGATAGAAGCTTTGGAGTAGAACCCCTTTCGGTAGACCATGGTTCGGATATAGCAATAACTTCTTCTTGAACCTTAACCACAGCTCATGCAACAGTTCATCTCGCATTTGGAAAAAGTTCGTAATCTCATCTCTCAATGGCAACATCCGTGAGGATGGAAAAAACTGGTGCATAAAAGCTTCAACCAACCCATTCCAGGTTGTAATGGAGCCCTCAGGGAGCTCTTCAAGCCATGTGGTTGCCTCTCCCGTGGGAGAAAATAGGAACAATCGAAGTCTGATAAATTTTTGAGTTATGTTTTGAATGTTGAAGGGCTGGAAAATCTCGATAAAAATTTGAATATGTTGGTTTGCATCTTCATAGGCCAGCCCTCTAAGCAGTCCCTTTATTTGTATTAAATGTAACATTGTACTTGTTAAGTGGCATACAACGTTGCCAATAGTTGGAGGTAGCCAGATGGAACCCGCGGCACCATGGACAATAGATTCGTCCTCCACGTCCATGTATCTTTCCATGCTTTTTTTTATCACAAGTGTGGCTCATATGCAACCTACTCAAAGCAACAAAAATGACAAAAATGTAAAAGAGAACAAATGTTCAACAAGAGTGAATCAATAGACAATAAAATGGCAATTCAAAAGCCAATCACAGGCAACGGCACCATTTTTTATGATGTTCAAAAGCACTCTCCCGAAAGAGGTGGTAACGATTGCCAAGCAAAACAATAAGTACCCAATGAATGTTAGGATCAAATTCATGAAGATTGGTATGATGACTTGCCACTAAACGTTAAAAATAAATTCACTAGAGTAAGCAAATTGTTCGAATAAGTAAAATTAAAGTTAGGGGAAAAGGTTTGGTTATTCAAAATTCACAATATAGCAAAAGGACAACATAAACACAATTGATTTGATCAAGAGTTAGAAGGCTAGGGGTGTGCTTCCGATGGGGTCATACAATGGGATAGGGGTTGATTACTCAAGCAAACTTTTAATTATTAGCATGGGTAGCTTTGGTTTAAGCTATACTTAGTAATTTTTCAACCCACTAAGTATGTTTACTATGGTCTCTTTCAAGCCCCATAGTTTGACATCAACCAACCAATTTTAGCTTAGGTGAGTCAAACTATCTCTAGATTTAATTCTTAGATAGAAATTTCCTAATATCAAGTTATTTCTAGCCTTAATTTGTGGAAGAAATCCCAAATCCCCACTATCTAACTCTTATCTAATTTATGAACTTCTTCTTCAATCAAGCACACAATTAGTAAGCTAAATTAATATTTGCAACCATCAATTTTATAATTAAAACATGAAGAATTCAATAGACTCATACTTAATAATCAATTATAGACATAAATAATTAACACTCATTCCCAAATTCAAACACTCATCATACACACACCCCTAGAATTGAGTTTAGCTACTCATATTGAAGGAATAAGAGAAGATACCAATTGGGTTTTCCAAAATTACATTCATTCTGCAAGCTAAATTGAAATTCCAAGCTCAAAAATGTTAACACTGGTGTTTTTCACTCTAAAGAAGAAGAAGATAAAATTGTACTCTCTCAACTATTCTCCTTGGGAATGTAAAAACTGTAGTATATCCTTTGCATAGGTCCCAAAAAGGGTTTTAGAACCTTTCCAATTATGTCACACATATTTGGACAAGTTTGCCCTTCAGAGCATAAGCAAAGTGAGGTGTGAGGGCACCTGCGGTCGCCCCTTGTGACTTGCATCTCGCAGGTGCCTGACTTCCCAGGTAGTGATAATCCATTACTTGATCCCGGATGTGATGGAAGGTGTGATCACCCATTCGGACTTGCAGCTCGCATGCTTCTACTTCTGAGGCAGTGTTCTATCTTCCATGTGTGTTGACACCTGCAAAATGCATGTGCTATCTTGCAGCCTCATGTTGTCTCGCATATCTCAGTAAATTCTTGTTCCTCCGATCATCCTTCCACTTTGGCTTTCATTTTTAGCTCCTTAGGTTCAAATCCTTGTCTTCCTTCAATCAATCAAGAACGCCTGCATATAAGACAATAAAAGGCATAAGATTCTTCTAAATCACATCAAATTAAGACAATAATCCATGAACAAAGGCCAAATAAGTTGGTAGATTACCAACTTATCATAAAAAATCT
>QJPP01003032.1:0-20413 GCA_003996215.1 Jaltomata sinuosa | reverse complement strand
GATTGGTCCCTTTTTCGGTTATTTAATAAGAGAAAAATGGAAAACTTATTAGTACTAATATTTAGAAATAATAATTTATGGAAGAAAAAATAAAAATATTCCATATTTAAGTAATCTTAAATCATTCCTTATTTGAATTATATTAAAAGTCCTAACATTTAAGTTTATTTTATAAAATTTATTATTTAATTATTTTTAATAAAATAAAAATATCATGACAAAAAATGCAATTCCTTATTTGAACTATATTAAAAGTCCTAACATTTAAGTTTATTTTATAAAATTTATTATTTAATTATTTTTAATAAAATAAAAATATCATGACAAAAAATGCAAAATAAAAAACAAGTAATAATAGTCAAATCACACGAAAAAATGAAGAAAAAAATAGTTTAGTTGTCACATTGTTACCCACGATTGGTCCCTTTTTCGGTTATTTAATAAGAGAAAAATGGAAAACTTATTAGTACTAATATTTAGAAATAATAATTTATGGAAGAAAAAATAAAAATATTCCATATTTAAGTAATCTTAAATCATTCCTTATTTGAACTATATTAAAAGTCCTAACATTTAAGTTTATTTTATAAAATTTATTATTTAATTATTTTTAATAAAATAAAAATATCATGACAAAAAATGCAAAATAAAAAACAAGTAATAATAGTCAAATCACACGAAAAAATGAAGAAAAAAATAGTTTAGTTGTCACATTGTTACCCACGATTGGTCCCTTTTTCGGTTATTTAATAAGAGAAAAATGGAAAACTTATTAGTACTAATATTTAGAAATAATAATTTATGGAAGAAAAAATAAAAATATTCCATATTTAAGTAAATTTTTTTTGGACGAAAAGATATTGGACTTCTATAAATTAAAATCATTCTTAAATACAACAATACAATAACATCCTCAACGTAGTTCTCCGATGAAGTCTTATTTAGGGGAAATTATTTTTCCAATAACTTTTAAAATTATTATTTTTATATTGGGCATATGTACGTCAATTGTAGTTTATGTTTTGTTACTAGCTGTTGTTTTTTTTTTTTTTTAATGCAGGTGATAGATGAATGTTTGGTCAGACTTTGAGGATTTTTCGTGAAGGTTATGTTTAATCGTATTATTTTGACTATCGTATTATTTTATTACAAATTATGTTCTGTTACTATCTATTGCTTCTTCTTATTATCCGTATGGGTATAACTAAAATTATTATCTTTAATATTTGATTTAAAGGCTTAAATATTAGTATTTTTATTTTAAAATTCTGTACTAAAACAATAACATATTTCAGTATACTATTTATTTGTATCATTAATCTATACTATATTAAAAGTGTGAAGCACCTTATAATGTGATTTGAACTTTTTGCCCTTTATTAAAAGTTTCTCCTTTAGAAAAAATCGTCTTTTTACTATTTTTCTCAAATAATTATCATTTAATTATTATCATAATATTTAGGACTTTGAAATTAATTCAAGTTATAAATATTAAATATTTACTTATTTATAAAAGGTAAGAACTTCTAATATTTAATACTTTAAAAGTGACTAGAATTCTACTTCTTAAATCATTCCTTATTTGAACTATATTAAAAGTCCTAACATTTAAGTTTATTTTATAAAATTTATTATTTAATTATTTTTAATAAAATAAAAATATCATGACAAAAAAGGCAAAATAAAAAACAAGTAATAATAGTCAAATCACATGAAAAAATGAAGAGAAAAAATAGTTTAGTTGTCACATTGTTACTCACGATTGGTCCCTTTTTCGGTTATTTAATAAGAGAAAAATGGAAAACTTATTAGTACTAATATTTAGAAATAATAATTTATGGAAGAAAAAATAAAAATATTCCATATTTAAGTAATTATTTCTTGGACGAAAAGATATTGGACTTCTATAAATTAAAATCATTCTTAAATACAACAATACAATAACATCCTCAACGTAGTTCTCCGATGAAGTCTTATTTAGGGGAAATTATTTTTCCAATAATTTTTAAAATTATTATTTTTATATTGGGCATATGTACGTCAATTGTAGTTTATGTTTTGTTACTAGCTGTTGTTTTTTTATTTATTTATTTTTTGTTTAATGCAGGTGATAGATGAATGTTTGGTCAGACTTTGAGGATTTTTCGTGAAGGTTATGTTTAATCGTATTATTTTGACTATCGTATTATTTTATTACAAATTATGTTTTGTTACTATCTATTGCTTCTTCTTCTTCTTTATCTTTAATATTTGATTTAAAGGCTTAAATATTAGTATTTTTATTTTAAAATTCTATACTAAAACAATAACATATTTCAGTATACTATTTATTTGTATCATTAAAAAATATAATACAGTATTTATTTGAGCATCAATTGCTACTTTTTAATAATTATATTTTATGGCATATAGTTTTATTGATTGATGTGAGACATACGTGCAACGCACGTACACTAAACTAGTATTATATTAAAAGTGTGAACACCTTATAATGTGATTTGAACTTTTTGCCCTTCATTAATAGTCTCTTCTTTAGACAAAATCGTCTTTTTACTATTTTTCTCAAATAATTATCATTTCTTTATTTAAATATAATAATTGAATTTCAAAATTAAGTATGTGCAGTAAATGTTTTAAATGTTTTAAATGTTATAATTTTATTCGAAGTAAAACTTTAGGAGTCAACAACATAGTAGTACAAATGGAAAAGAACGACAATTAATATTATTTAGGTTTAGAATTTATTTTTTTCTTACCAAAATTACTTCGATACAAAAGGAAAAAAAGTTCTAATGTCATGGTAAGTCTTTAAGTATGTGAAGGACCTTATAATGTGATTTGAAGTTTTTGCCCTTCATTAAAAGATTTCGCAATAGACAAAATTGTATTTTTACTATTTTTCTCTAATTATTATTTAATAATTATATATAAACCTTAATAATATGCTTTTACGTCAGAATCCTTAGTTATTTCCTTTTATTTAGGATATTTTTTAATTGTTTCCTTTTATTTAGGACATTGAAGTTAATTAAAAAATTTCTTTTTAAATCAAAATAAATAAAAACCTACTTAGGTTAAAAGACATATCTATAAAAGAACCTAATAAAATCTATGTAGGTTAGCGGCCTACAACATCTACTGCAAATCACGTGAATCACGTTGTCTGGTACATAAACTGGAGGATATCTATGGCTTTGTTAGAAGTTTTCTATATGTAGTTTAAGAGAGATGAAACTTTTGTATTGTTTTAAGTTTGTTACTGTAATTTTTATTTAAAAGTTGTTAGGTAGTTTTATTCGTAGTTGTAAATTGTAATCAATTGTATGTGAATTTGGATCATATATTATTACGTAAGATAGAGAATGTTTTTTGTTTGTGAACCTGTTGATTTTTTGTTTGTGTCAGCCAAATTTAATTAAGTTTTTTTTTGTTATTTTATTTTCGCAGCATTTAGCCATCTCAGACAAGTATGATTTTGCGATAAATTTTTATTAAGTTATTCCTTGATTTTATTATTATTATTATTATTTCTTGAGCTGAGAATTTATCGGAAACAACCGCTTATCTCATAAAAGTAGTCATAATAGGGTAGGGAAAATTCTACGTGCACATATACTATTATTGCATTGTTTCTAATATTAGATGTGTTTGTAAGCCCTTGATGCTTACCGTACACTTTAGCCCTAAAGACTAAGGTAACCAATTCTTTCATGACCATTAGAATCATATGCACTTGCAGGTTTTCGTGCATTAAAAATAATTTTTGGTATTTATTTCAAAATTTTAATTGTCAATTAAATTCATCTACATATATCTGTTGTTGGCTCACAATCGTGGTTGTCAACTTATTCGAGTTAAGAACTGAAACGAATTGTAAAGAAAAAATATTAGATTTTATTTATAGTTAATTGTTGATTTTCAATAATTTATTCTTCTTTTATATATTTAATATTGATTAGAGGCATGACGTGATGCACACGTGCAACGCACGTACACTAAACTAGTACTATATTAAAAGTGTGAAGGACCTTATAATGTGATTTGAACTTTTTGCCCTTCATTAAAAGACTCCACAATAGACAAAATTGTCATTTACTATTTTTTTTAATATTTAAAACTTAAAAGTAATTAAATTTTATATAATAAATCCTTCCTTATTTAAATTGTGTAACATAATAAATTTGTAAAAGTAAAGTAACACAAAATAATAGGAAATTTTCGTGTGCATTATTTGTTGCTATAATTGTTAGGAAAATTTGGTGGAAAAAAAAAAGATAAAAAGGTTAGGTTTAGGATTTTATTATTTTCTATACTATATAATTAATTAATTTTTTATAATATTATTAATTTATTTTGCTTTTTCCTTAACTTTAGAACATACACGGAGTACTAATTATGTGGGCGGCACAAACATATACTCTACTAATTATGTGCACATGAGTTGGTAAGCAAATAAAGTATTAACATAAATAATTTATTTAGTAAAAAAATAAAACACTACAATAATTAATTTTTACTTTTCACCAAAAATAAATAAATCATATTTAGATAGTTTTTTTCTTGGAGAAAAAAGTTTTGAAGTTTTATAAATTGAGGACTCTTTCTTTCTATGAGACATAATAATATTTAAACCTAATTAATTTTGTGTTCAATATAATTGTTGGTGATTTTTTTTTTTATCATTTTTGTTTGATTTTATGTTTCTTTCGAATTTTCTTAAGGTGACTTGAGAGAAGATTAAGATGAATAATTTTATATCAGATTCATTATTGAAAATTTGTTCTAACTATTTTTTTTATGTAGTTTTTCATCATACTCGCAACATCGATGTGATCTGCAATTGAATTCAATAACGGAATAGAGTTATGATGAAGATCGGAGAGGATAGTGAGAGGCTACTTTTAAAACAATTCTTAGAGGTTTGTTTTCAACTTTTCACTTAACTTCATTCTTTTAATAAAACACATAATAACATAGTTAAGAAGCTAATAGTATGATAGTTTTCGAGGTTATGCTTGATTGTCATATGTATTTGTTTAATGAAATAATGAAATTTGTTTGCTTATTTTTGTTCTCGATATTTTAGTTGTGGTTATGTATAGATATTTAAGTAGATTTACGTAAATTCATTTGATGCTATTACATTTTTGTGTCTTTTATTAGATGTTAGATCTAATTGATGTGTTTCTTGAAATTCTTGAGCTATACAAAGTTCTTAAGAAAGATAGAAATAGAATAGCAAAGATGATTATATATGTCTAATTATATGAATGTTGACTTGTGATAGATTGATAGTTAAGAATTTAATAGTGTGATAATTTTCGAGGTTGTGCATTGAGTGTCATCTGTACAACAATTTAGTTAGTGCGGTACACAATATATATTTATTATTAATTGACGCGATATGCACGTGCATAGCACGTACACTAAACTAGTATTTATCTATACTATATTAAAAGTGTGAAACACCTTATAATGTGATTTGAACTTTTTGTCATTCATTAAAAGATTCCGCAATAGATAAAATCATCCTTTTACTATTTTACTTAAATTATTGATAAGTTATATTTATAATATTTAGAATTAAAGAGTCCTAAAATACATGATAAGAAATATATATGGTAAAAAATATATATGAAAAGACTCCTAAATATATAGGAAGTAAAACTCTAGAAAGGTTTTTATATTTTAGTAAGCCTTGTGAATCATATGCATATTAGCGAATGCTTCAACTCGAGAGACAATGCCAAAACTGATATTCCCTAGGAGGACCATGCCAATGTTGTGCACCAGTGGAGACTTGCAAGTATGACAATTCTTCTTATAGAGCATGAGCAATAACCTCATGATTGTCAACATTGCAATATGATGGTTGATAGGGGTTTTCTCTGGCATATTGTTTATGATAGAGTTGGAACTAAAAAGTTGGCACATTGAGAAAACTAAGAACCCCTACGCACTTGGAACCCAATTCTCTGGTGGAAAGTGACAACAACTTAAGACACAAGAAACATATGAAGGAAAAATAATGTATCATTTCCGGAAAAGGAGGAAGGGGGTCAGGTATTTTAAATCCCCCTGTATTTTTTTCATGTTGTTTCTTCATAATGGTGAATGGTGATCAATGTATTCTTGGTTTATTGTAATTTATTTTCTTTCAGATAGGAATTGGGGTAGCAAAAATTGATTATTTCTTCAATCTTGAGTGACTACTAGACAGAATGAATTGGACAAAAAATTGAGTGGTGAAAGAGAACAAGTTATAACTTATTTTGCAAAAGAAGTTCACGAGCTTGATTTGGCTGAACACTTTCAAAGTTTTATTGTAATTTAAACTTTCTTGTATCTAAATTAATAATTTAATATATGTGCTTTTTGGTTGATTGAATTCTACTTTCTCATAGAATCGAGTAATAGCTGAAAGCAGCCCGTATGTGAAGGTGCTAATCAATTTTGCAGTATTCAAAGTCTTTTTATATGAGCCAGAGTTATTTACTTGATGATCAAACTAATGATGAAACTAGAAAAGATTTGTGAAATGTAGTGATTGCTCGATGGAAACAACACTTGAATGAGCTAGCGAAAATAATAGATGCTTATGGTATACAATGGATCTACAAATTAAATCTTTCATAATGCCAAGGTAAATTATAGCTTAATGTAATTTAATTTCTTGTGATTAATTTTCCCAAATTTGTTTATGATGTTATTGAATGGAGCAGATATTATTGGTTCTTGATATGTATAGCTTATTGGTGTGCATTGTGTAATGGATGATTATATTACTATATTACTAATACAAGACAAAAATTTGATTATGGTACTATTACTTATATTACCCTCACCCCCGCCAGATTTCGTCTTTTTACTATTTTTCTCTAATTATTAAGACTTTTTTGCCAAAATAAAAAGATTGCCTTATTTTTGAAAAATAAAAAACTAATAAAAATTATATTATTTTTAGCAAACAAAAAACTGGCATTGTTTTTGCCAAATTGAACACGGTCATAGGAGTCCCAACTCCCAACAAAAACTGCTTCATATTTTGTCAAAATAAAAAAGTTGCCTTATTTTTGAAAAAAAATAATACTGCCTTATTTGAGAAAATTAAAAATTGTTCTTGAGTTTTCCCCAAAAGATTATAAATATAAGTTTGTGTCAAAAAAATGTCCACAAAAAAGTACGGCTGAAGTCACTTGTTTTCCAAAAAAAAAATAGGAACTTAGTAAAAACCCAAAATTGCAGTAAGGTAATAATTACAAAAACGTTCTTTTTACTTTTGGTATGGTTTTTTTTTTTTGTAACATTTTCCTTATAAATCAAAAAGAATTTTTTTTGTTTAAACCTAGATGTCTATCAATTTTTAAAACAGATTTTATTTAGATTTATGTCTCTCTTTATCTAGGTTTAGATTATTTTTTCAAAACTACCGTATGTAGGAGAAAAACAGGTTTAGGTATAATTTTTTTTTACTAATCGAAATCTTGATAGTATCTATGATTAAAGATAAATTTACGTGTGATTTGAGGTAAGTTTTTTAAAATTTTAGTATGTTATTAAAGTTTACAATAAATAAATTATCATGTATTCAGTCAATTGCTAATTGAGAAGTTTTTTTTTGTGAAATCTTGATATTCTTACGATTCTAGACTTTTAGTATGTTCTTGGTGTTTACAATCTTGATAGTATCTATAATTAAAGAGATAAAATTTCTTGTGATTTGAGATAAGTTTTCTAAAATTTTAGTATGTTCTTAAAGTTTACAATAAATAAATTATCATATATTCTTGATAGACAATTGCTAACTGAGATTATTTTTTTTGTGAAATATTGATAGTATCTACGATTGAAGAGACAAATTTGCTCGTGATTTGAGGTAAGTTTTTAAAATTTTTAGTATGTTCTTTATGTTTATAAAAATAAATTATCATATATTTTTGATAGACAACTGCTGATTGCGAAGTTTTCTTTTGTAATTTTAGTATGTTTTTGAAGTTTATAATAATAAATTATCATGTATTCTTGATAGATAATTGCTAATTGATTTTTTTTTGTGATTTTACTTTATAATGACTCATATATAATTAATAATTTAAAATTGACTTATTTACAATTTTGATCAGATTGTTTGGATCGTTACATTCCGTCACAAGAAATTGGTTAGTCATTATAATTCTGTATGAATTCTCTTTTAAAATTTAATTATATGCAATTGTTACAATTGTGAAAAAATTATGAGATCTGGCATATCATCATTATTTTTAATAATAAAATTTAATGGTTGTCTTCTTTTTTTTGTTGGTACAAGCTATATAATTTAAATAAATATAAAATTTATTCTAACATCAATTGCTACTTTTTATTAATTTTACTTTTTTATATATAATTTTATTGAATGATGAGAGACATATGTGCAAAGTACGCACTCTAAATTTTGACTTGAACTCACATTAGTTAATACCATAATAGGTTTAAATTTTATATAATACCACATTAGTTAAATCCTTAACTCACATGTTATTTTTAATTTGAGTCAAAAAAAATTACACTTAATTTGGTTTATAATTTCTTTAATTTTGGTTATTTAATCTAGGTAAGAAATTATAATATTTAACACTTCTAAATCAATTAGAATTTTATCCAATATATAAAAAGATTTTTTATAATTTTATAAATTTATAAGAAACATAGTTCTTCTATTTTTTTTTATTTATATTTTGATGCTTTATGTCTCTCTTTATTTAGGTTTAGATTATTCTTTCAAAACTACTGTATGTAGGAGAAAAATAGGTTTAGGTATAATTTTTTTTTACTAATCGACATCTTGATAGTATCTATGATTAAAGAGATAAATCTGTGTGTGATTTGAGGTAAGTTTTTAAAATTTTTAGTATGTTCTTGAGGTTTACAAAAAATAAATTATCTTGTATTCTTGATAGACAATTGCTAATTGAGAAGTTTTTTTTTTGTAAAATCTTGATATTCTTATGATTGAAGAGACAAATTTACTTGTGATTTGAGGTAAGTTTTTTAAAATTTTAGTATATTCTTGGTGTTTACAATCTTGATAGTATCTATCATTAAAGAGATAAATTTACTTGTGATTTGAAGTAAGTTTTCTAAAATTTTAGTATGTTTTTGGTGTTTACAATCTTGATAGTATCTATGATTAAAGAGACAAATTTACTTGTGATTTGAGGTAAGTTTTCTAAATTTTAGTATGTTCTTAAAGTTTACAATAAATAAATTATCATATATTCTTTATAGATAATTGCTAACTGATTTTTTTTTTGGTGAACTATTGATAGAATCTATGATTAAGAGATAAATTTGCTCGTGATTTGAGGTAAGTTTTTAAATTTTTTAGTATATTCTTTATGTTTATAAAAATAAATTATCATATATTTTTGATAGACAACTGCTGATTGCGAAGCTTTTTTTTGTGATTTTAGTATGTTTTTGAAGTTTAAAATAATAAATTATCAGGTATTCTTGATAGATAATTGTTAATTGATTTTTTTTGTGATTTTTATTTATAATGACCCATATATAATTAATAATTTAAAATTGACTTAATTACAATTTTGATCAGATTGTTTGGATCGCTACATTCCATCACAAGAAATTGGTTAGTCATTATAATTCTGTATGCATTCTCTTTTAAATTTTAATTATATGCAACTGTTTCAATTATGAAAAAGCTATGAGATATGACATATCGTCATTATTTTTAATAATAGAATCTAATGGTTGTCTTTTTTTGGTAGAAGTTATATAATTTAAATAAATATAAAATTTATTCTAACGTCAATTGCTACTTTCTATTAATTTTGCTTTTTCAAATATAATTTTATGAATGGCAAGAGACATATGTGCAAAGTACGTACTCTAAATTTTGACTTGAACTTACATTAGTTAATACCACATTAGGTTTAAGTTTTATAAAATACCACATTAGGTTTAAATTTTATATAATACCACATTAGTTAAATCCTTACCTTACGTGTCCTTTTTAATTTGAGTCAAAACATTTTACACTTAATTTGATTTATAATTTCTTTAATTTTGATCGTTTAATCTAGGTAAGAAATCATAATATTAAACACTTCTAAATCAATTAGAATTTTATCTAATATATAAAAAGATTTTTTATAATTTTATTTAGGTAATATTTGGATCAAAATCTATCTATCTATCTATATCTATATCTATATCTATACTATATTAAAAGTGTGAAGCACCTTATAATGTGATTTGAACTTTTTGCCCTTCATTAAAGGAGTTCACAATAGACAAAATCGTCTTTTTACTATTTTATTCAAATTATTATAATATTAATTATAAAAATATGGATTTGGTTAATTTAGCTTTAAAATAACTTTATAATTAGAATTCCTTTAACTAATGGTCTTCCTAAATATTTGAGAAGTAAACTACCGTTTAACTTCTTTTTTTAAATATGAATTTGGTTAATTTAGCTTTAAGAATCACTTTATAATTAGAATTTCTTTAACTAATTGATTAATATTACTTAGTTAGTAAATAACCTATTTAGGTTAGAAAAACACATCTATAAAGCACCTAATAATAACATAACTTGCGGCTAACCTTATACCCACAGTTACCGCCCTCAAATAAGGTCCAAGAATTTCACAATTCTGGCAGAGTCCTATGTAAGACATCAACGTAACTCAATGATTGCTGGTTATCTCGAAATAAAGTAGTTGTGAGGTTTATTCTCAGCTTGACCTTTCAATCCAGATTATGATATTTGATGCTTTAATTTATAAATTTGACTAATGTAATCTTTGATTTTTTTACTGTATTTAGTGTGAGTTGTGCGATTTGTTGTATGCTATATAGAGAGTTTGAGAAGAAGGGCGAGTATGGTCGAAAACAAAAGTTTGCTGGAGTTGAGAAGGCTTTGGCAAGAGTTTAGTCTATGGTACAATATTATCCAGAGGCAAGCGAACGTATACGAGGCTGGTTGCAAAGTTTGAAAGTTCTAAGGTGAGTTCTTCTGATAAGAGAATTTAGAATCTAACTTCATACAAGTCACCTCTTGTAATAATGCAAGGAACTGATATGTTGCGATCTCTTTGTTTCCATGAAAAACATGGTAGATCTCTTGCACGTACGTAAACCCACTTTCGACGAGGAGCCTACACCTCTATCCTATGTATGCTGAGTCCAGTCCTTCGTGCTTGTAGATCTAGAGGTGAAAAACAAGAATCACTAGGTTTCTTGCAGTAGATTAACCTAAAGCTAATGTTTTTGTAAATCACTTGTGCATGGATTCTGTCCATAACTTGTCCACCTTAATATTGTTATTTTTTACAAAAGCCTGTGACCAATCAACTAATAGACTTTTGTTTGTTTTTGCAGCTGGATGATGGAGGGAGCTAGCTTCTTCCTATCCTCTTGGCCTCTTGGCAGTATTATTAAGTTATCACTTAATTTTGTATTTTTAATGTGTATTTCTATCTATTGTTATATTTATTTATATTTTGCTATTTTGTTATCTCTTTTCTTCAATCATGTATCACGCACTTTCTTTTTGAGCCGAGGATCTATCAAAAATCTCTCTACCTTATAAATATAGGAATAAAGTCTGCGTACATCATACCCTCTCAAGACTCCACACACAAGACCTTAAATTATTTTTTTAATATTTATGATTTTAATTCCTCACAGACAATTAAATGTTGACTTTCAATATGGATATATATCAACATTGATGACAAAACCTTTGATTATGAGAGAGTATAAAAACGTACAAAGGAAATATACACCCAAAATATCGTTTATAAAGAGATATATATCTATAAAGTGAAATACAACATTCTAACATATTTATATATGATATAATAAAAGATACTGTCTCAGCTTCTGAAATCTCTAATGAAATAGCTGGTTCATCATCTTGTGGTGGTGCACTGGCATGTGTGCCACCTTCTTCAAGAAGATCAGGTGAAGGTGGGCATGCAACACCAGATTCTATCCCAAAATCTGACATCACAACCTTATTTTCCTGCAAAGCATCTAAAGTATGAGTTTGAAAAGGAAATATTGTCTCAGTGAATATGACATCTCTGCTGATAAGAAATCTATGATGTTCAAGATCATATAGTTTGTATCCCTTCTGTGTAGATCCATAACCCATTAAGACTGCTCTAATAGCCCTTGGACCAAACTTATCTGTGTTATGTAAAATTGTAGCATGACATAAACATCCTATAACTCTCATATAAGATATATCAGGTTGTTTTCCAAACATAACTTCAAAAGGTGAAACATTGTGTAAGACAGACAGAGGAATCCTATTAATGATATGCACAGCTGCTAGTATGCACTCTCCCCAGAACCTGATTGGTAAATGCCCTTGAAATCTGATTGCTCTGGCTGTCTCTAGGATATGTCTGTGTTTCCTTTCCACCACACCATTCTGTTGAGGTGTGTGTGGACAGGAACTCTGATGTACTATGCCATGACTCTTGAACAACTCATCACATTGAGAATTAAAAAATTCTCCTCCATTATCTGATCTGAAAGCCTTGACCTGCAGGCCAAACTGAGTTCTAATCATCAGGACAAACTGTTTCAATATAGTGGAAACATCTGACTTTAGATGCATCAAGAAAACCCAAGTCTATCTCGAATAATCATCAACCATAGTAAGAAAAAACTTCATTTTATTATATGTAGCAGCTTTATATGGTCCCCATACATCTAAGTGAATCAAATCAAAACAGTTTGCACTTCTGCTGCCATTAGTTGAAAAAGGAAGTCTAATCTGTCTTGCTAATGGACATATATCACAATGAGACAATGTAAGACTACTGCTATTGGTCTTTAGCATGTTGATCTTCCTAATCACACTCATGGGCACATGCCCCAGCCTTCTATGCCATATGTCACCATCATCACAACCTTTAGCTGCTATCAATGATCTTGTTTCTTGCTTCTTATGTTGCTCCTGTGTTCTCATCCAATATAATCCCTCTTCTTCTTCACCAATCCCCTTCACTCTCCCAGTGAAGAGATCCTGTAGAATGAAGAAGTCAGGGAAAAATAGAGCACAACAATGCAGTTCTTTAGTCAGTTTAGATACTGATAGTAAGTTGAATTTAAACTCAGGTACACATAACACATCTTTAACCACATCACCTCCTGTTAGTTTGGAGTTTCCTGAGTGTGTAACATTTGCTGAATCACCTGTAGCTAGTTGGACCTTGCCTGGATTGTTCACTGTCAATCCATGATTTAGCAAGGTTTTAGTACCAACCATGTGATTAGTAGCACCACTATCAACTATCCAATCAGGACAACAGCTATCTGCAGTATTACATAATGAAGTACCTGCAAATATACCTGCCACATTTGCGCTAGATTCATTCATCTTGGGCTTGTTCAACAGCTGTAAAATCTGATTATACTGACTAGGTGTAAAATAGGGCACTCCTCCATTGCTGGTTCCAGGCTGTGGACAATAGTACTGCTCATTTCCATATCTCTGAAAGTTGGGCATCTGTGGGTTAGGATATGAATTATTATCCTTATGGTGCTCTAGTTGTAATCCATTTGGTGCCTGAACCATATTAACCTTCTTTTTTTCTTTCCAATCAACAGGGTACCCAATCAGCTGAAAACAAATTTCTTTGGTGTGTCCCTGCATGTTACAATGAGTACAATGTTTCAACTTGTTGCAATCTTCTCTGGTATGTCCTTTCATATCACAGTAGTCACAGTACTTCTGATTCTGTTGCCTTTGTGAATGTCCAGATCCTCTACCTCCCCTACCTCTGAATCCAGAACCATTAGGTTTACTGATGAATAATGCAGTAGGTTCAATACTTCCACCTCCACTATGGTGATCATCTCCCAATGCACGTTGACTCTCATCCTGCACTATCATGGCGTAACACTGATTCACGCTGGGTGAAGGATTCATCATAAGGATTTGACTTCTGGCCTGCGTATAACCTTCATTCAATCCCATGAGGAATTGTAATAGCTTCTGTCTAGCCATGCTTTCAGTATATTCCTTCGATCTGTCACAATCACACGATGGAGGTGGGATAATCGAATCAAATTCGTCCCATAAATCCTTCAATCTCGAATAGTACACAGAAACAGAGGAGACTCCTTGAGTGTGTGTAACAATGGTTTTGTGCAAGTGAAAAATCCTAGACATATTCACCTTATCAAATTGTTCCTTCAGATCAGCCCATACCAGAGATGCATCTGATCGAAACAAAATTCCACTAACTAACTCTTTACTTACATTGCTCATCAACCATGAGATAACCATGGCATTGCATCTATCCCACTGTTTCTTCTCTGCGTCCTCCTTGAATTTGTCTCTTCTAATACTTCCATCAATAAACCCCAATTTGTTCTTCGTAAGCAGATTCAGCTCCATTGCACGACTCCACAATGTATAATTCTCCATTCCAACCAGTTGTATCCCGATTTGTACAGCTCCTGGGACATCGGAGGAGGAGAGATACAGAGGATGGTCATGATTGATCTTCGTCGCCATGAATTTTCGAAACAAAAAACTACAGGAATCGTAAACTACAAACTAAGAAATGAAACAGAAATTCAGTTCCTAGAATCGCTTGATCCGCTCTGATACCATGTTAAACTCTATGCTATGTGTTCATACAAGAGAGAATTGTGTGAGTAGTAACTTTCCATTACTGGATCTCATTGAAGAGAGAAAGCTTCTAAGTAGAAGATGAAGTTTTACAAATGAATTCTCTAACTATACAAGGACTGCACACTTGTCTATATATACATGATGCTAACCAACCTAATGGAAAATATCTTCCGTCCTAACTGCCTAACAATATCTTCCATCCTAACTGCCTAACAAACCAGCTAACTGATTACAGTTCTGCCCTATAACATCATATCTTAACTAACTAACATCGACTTGTGCATGGATTCTGTCCATAACTTGTCCACCTTAATATTGTTATTTTTTACGAAAGCCTGTGACCAATCAACTAATAGACTTTTGTTTGTTTTTGCAGCTGGATGATGGAGGGAGCTAGCTTCTTCCTATCCTCTTGGCCTCTTGGCAGTATTATTAAGTTATCACTTAATTTTGTATTTTTAATGTGTATTTCTATCTATTGTTATATTTATTTATATTTTGCTATTTTGTTATCTCTTTTCTTCAATCATGTATCACGCACTTTCTTTTTGAGCCGAGGATCTATCAAAAATCTCTCTACCTTATAAATATAGGAATAAAGTCTGCGTACATCATACCCTCTCAAGACTCCACACACAAGACCTTAAATTATTTTTTTAATATTTATGATTTTAATTCCTCACAGACAATTAAATGTTGACTTTCAATATGGATATATATCAACATTGATGACAAAACCTTTGATTATGAGAGAGCATAAAAACGTACAAAGGAAATATACATCCAAAATGTCGTTTATAAAGAGATATATATCTATAAAGTGAAATACAACATTCTAACATATTTATATATGATATAATAAAAGATATTGAATTTAGTTATTTTGTTGATATAACAACTTTTATCTTATTAGTTATTATTTAAACAAAGGGTATATTTATTTTAGCATTAATTTTTGTTATTTTACAATAATTGTTTTTATATTTATTTTATTATTAATTTAGAAGGACCTTATAATATGATTTGAGTTTTTTGCCCTTAATTAAAGAACTCTATAATAGACAAAATTGTCTTTTAGTATTTCTCTAAAATTATTGTTTAATTATTTTAATAAAAATAAAATTTCACATGACAAAAAAGGAAAAAAATAAGAACAAATAGGTTAATAGTCAAAAAAAATTATTGTAGGTTAAAACAAGGGAAAAAAGAAAAAAGAAAAAAGAAAAAAGAAAAACAAGTAAGTTAGTGGTTAAAAAGGATTTAATAAAAAAAGAAAACGAAGAAAAAAGAAGGTTAATTGTAAAAACTTATTCGTACTAATAAACCTTAAAAACAAGGGGAAGAAAGATTTAATGGGAAAATAACTAGAAAACGTATTAATACTAAACTTTTAATATTAGAAATTATTCATATGATTTTAGCTTATTTGAGACTCTTTTTATTTTAATATTAGTAAATAATTTAAAGAAGAAAATAAAATTTTCTCATATTTAGGTAACTCTTTTTTGGAGGAAAGGTTTTGGACCTCTATAAATTGAAATCATTCTTTTCTGCAATAATACAATAACATTCACAATGTAGTCCCCGGACAAATAATTATTTAGGGAAAAATTATTTTTCCAGTAAATTTTTTATATCATTCATATGTAGGTCAATTGACCAAATAAATTTAATATATTATGAGTCTTTTTTATATTTTATCTTTGTTATCGTCGTTTAAGTTTTTTTTTTGGTTAGCTTCTATACTTTCTTTTACATGTTTGACGTGTGAAAGTTGTTTAAGATTATTTGAATTTAATTAATGATATATCAATTAATTTTATCGAGTTTTGATTTTGCACTTGCTTTTTTTTCTTACTTAAACACGTTTTCGTGCATTCAAAATAATTTCAAGTACTTATTCTAAAATTTTAACTATCAATAAATTCATCTTCATATATTTGTTATTAGCTCATAATCATCGTTGTCAACTTATTCGGGTTAAGAATTGAAAAGAGTTGTAGTGCAATGGTTGTTGAAATTAAATTGCTATTTTTAATTATTTATTCTTCTTTTATACATTTCATATTGATTGACGGCTTGATATGATGCACACGTGCAACGTGCGTACACTAAACTAGTTATATTAAAAGTGTGAAGCACCTTATAATGTGATTTGAATTTTTTGCCCTTCATTAAACGATTTCACAATAGACAAAATTATCTTTTCACTTATTTCCTCCAATTATTTTTTAATTAGCTTTATTTCTTTTATAATTTTAGGGTTAAAACTCTATATATATAGAGAGAAAAGATGCGCTTCTCGTGCCACTAGCTGCAAAGGTAACCAAGATACCCAATTTCAATGATTTTTGTCTTTGTTTTTGTGTATGGAAAATTTATTTATTAGGTTTTCCATAGATTCAAGTCACGAAACAAAGTTGTAAAGTTTTAAAAAAAACTAGAGAATCTATGCGACTATTTTGTATTGTTGATTTCTATGTGTATTTGTTATTTAAATAAATTATATATTGCACTAATATTTTAAGGTAACACTATATAACTTTTTTGTTATCGTGAATTTATTGATTCGATTGTCAATATCTTTTTTTTGATGATATTTTTTTGTCGATGACAGTATGTATGTTGTTAATACTAAATGTTTGTGTTGTGTTATATATGGGTATTACAACTATATCTATATAAATTGGTTGTTAGAAGATCATATATGAATTATATATCATCAACAATTGATGATGGATTCTCCCTATTTGATAATTTCTCGTGTTTTCTCTTTCAGTTGAAAATTTCTGATCAAAAAATTGGAAAACAAGTATGCTATCGCCAGATGAAGTAGTCAAAAAAATCAAAGGTTTATCTCTAATTTCTGTGATTTGAGTTTCATTTAAGTTTATTTGTTTGTACACTGGGATTTTATGTAACATGATGACCAAATTGTTGGATGATGAGTTAGAAGAAGATGAACTTTTCTGGAATCAGGAAGCTCTTAAGGATGTATGATGTTACTATATTTTTGTGTTTCTTGCAATTGTAGTTAGTAGGTAGCAACTTAAGCTTAATGTCTGTAAATAATTTTTATTTTTAACTTTATGAAAAAAGATCATCTTTTTACTATCTTGGAGGGCTTTTTCGTGAGGGGGTTTGGAGCAGAGGTAGAGGCGAAACTAAAATTTAAAATTTATGGGTTTAAATTTATAAGATGCATGCATGAGGGAGAGGCATACACATACTTCATGCTTATAGGGGAGTTTAGTTTTTTTGTTAATAAAATGTGAAAGTTCCGAATAATTTTTAACATTTTTATAAATGAGTAATTTGGGTAAAAAAATTACTAATTATACTATTCTTTTCTTATATTTAATAATGTAAAATCAGTTAAAATTTAACGTATCAAAACTTTAAAATTAATAATTTACTTTGTACAAATATTGTCTTATAAAATTTAGTTTTTGAAGCAAACACATCATCAATAACAATTTTGAAAAAGGAATCCGAAAAGAATGAAAATCAGGTGCGAAAGAAAAGAAAAGAAAGAAAAAAGAAATTTGACGTAAAGAAATAAAGAAAGAAAATATGGAAAGAAAAAACAATGTACATAAAACTTTGCATAAATTTTTTCTTCTTTAAACTATAAAGTCCTAAATACTTAGAACTTCAATATCATTAGAATTTTATTTTAGATAAATCATACTTAAATTATATATAAATGATAAATAAAATAAATAATGAAGATTTAAAATATTGAAAAAAGAGGAAGTACAAGTTTAAATTATAGAAAACAGAATTTAAAATTTCACTATTTTACATTGGCGAATAATAGTCCTATTAAACTAAAACAATACTCCCTTCGTTCCTTTTTAGTTGTCAAAGTTTTCCTTTTAAGAGTCAAACGATATAAACTTTTATCAATATTTTCAAATATACTTTTTCATCTTATTGATATGAGAAAAATTACAATTCGTAGTACTTTTCGTATAGTTTTGAATATCTAGATTTTAATTTTAAAATATCAAATTAATTTAATCTAATTTAGTTTTAAAAATTAATTAAATTGACTTTCAAAAAATAAAACGTGACAACTAATAAGAAACGGAGGGAGTATATTGCTAAAATTTTACGGACTCAGAGAAGTGATATATGTTAGAGAATTAAATTTATTGGGTGAGCTGAATAACAAACCAAAGCTTCGTTATTTCGTTTGTATACATGTGTTGATCAAAAGACAAAAAGACGAAGAGGTTCGATCGTTATCACTCATTTACATTTTTCGAACAAAAGAATAAAATAAAAATTTTCTATTTCACACTTCAATTGTTCCACGAAGAAATCAATTGATCAATCTCTTGAAATTTAATTGCTATTTTTTAATTATTTATTCTTATGTTATACATTTTATATTGTTCGATGCTTGACGTGATGCACACGTGCAACGCACGTACACTAAACTAGTTATATTAAAAGTGTGAAGCACCTTATAATGTGATTTGAACTTTTTACCCTTCATTAAAAGACTTCACAGTAGACAAAATCGTCTTTTCACTTTTTTCCTTCAACTATTATTTAATTATTTTTATAATACTGAATATATGGTAAGAGACATTAAGAGAATTAATAATTAAGAAGTCCTAAAATATATGATAAGAAAAAGATATAATTTAAAAATTAAAAAGTCTTAAAATATATGATAAGAGAAAATATATTGTAAGAGTTCTAAGGTAATGAATATATGTATTTTTCAGTTGATGTTTTTTAAATAAAAGGAAAAAAGAATCAACAAAACTCAACTATGAAGAGGTAATATACGTGTAAAAACAAATAAAGAAAACAAAAGACTTCTTCATTAATTTAAATAAAAGGAAAAAAAATCTACAAAGGTCAACTAATAGGTAAATAATATACACGTGTTAAAAAAGAAAGAAAACAAAATATAAAACTCTTATTCGTATGGGTTATTTTATTTAATTATGGTAAATAATTTATGGAAGAAAAGTAAAAATTTATTATATTTGGGCATCTTTTTTCTTGGAGAAAAAGTCTTAGACTTCTATAAATTGAGAAACCTCCCTTTTTACAACAATACACTAGCATTCAAAAATACTTCTCAAACAAGTCTTTTTTAGGAGGAGATTATGTTTTCAATAATTTTTTATTTAATTATTTTTATAATATTTAAATGTCTTGACTATTTATTTTACCCATATAAAAAATCCTAATAAAAGTCTCCCATAGTTGTATTTAACTATTTTTTTGCCACAATTTGCTTAGGTCTATTAGGAACACGTCATTCCTTGTGCCGTTTTCTTTCTCCTTTCTTTTGTCTATTTATTTTGTTTTTTTTCTTCTTCTTCCTTTGTCTTTTTAGTTAGTTCGTAAATTTTTTTCTACCTCTTCCTCATCAATATGTTTATTATTTTTATGAAGTTATTATCTTCTTACCTTCTTTAATCAATATATGAATAAATTTATACAAGTCATTATTGATTGATTCTTCAATATTCTTGTGCAGGAAAAGAAAACACGAATTTTAGTGAATTGGATGAGTTCTTTGTTAGCTTCCGTTGCATATAGAAAATTCGAGTCTAATATTACAGTTCTCAATAATTTTACGAGTTAATAGATTTTCTTATTTGCGTGATAATTGCTTGAACTTGTGATTGTGTTTTAAATTTTTTGAAAGTTCTGGAATAGTACTAATTTTGAGAAGCCTCTCGTGAGTTATCCAATATACCATTTTTTGTTTGTCGTTCTTTT
>QJPP01003031.1:0-151087 GCA_003996215.1 Jaltomata sinuosa | reverse complement strand
AACTACCCCACTCATGACTTAGAGTTGGCGGCGGTAGTTTTCGCGCTCAAGATCTGGAGGCATTACCTATATGGAGTTCACTGTGATATCTTCACTGATCACCGTAGTCTTCAGTATATCACGAGTCAGCGAGAGTTGAACTCGAGACAGAGGAGATGGTTCGAGTTACTGAAGGACTATGAATTCACTATTCTGTATCATCCGGGCAAGGCAAACGTGGTAACGGATGCCTTGAGCCGGAAGGCAGTGAGTATGGGTCGCCTAGCTTCTCTTTCAGTTTTAGAGCGACCGTTGGCCTGGGACATCCAGTCCTTTGCTAACCGTTTGGTTAGGCTTGACTTGTCGGATCCTAGCAGAGTTCTCGCTAGTGTTGAGGTTCGTTCTACTTTGATTGATCAGATTCGGAGCCATCAGTTTGAGGATCAGCAGTTGTGTGACCTTCGTGATCGGGTTGTTCACGGTGAGACCAGTCGGGCTACTCTAGATTCAGATGGGGTTCTGAGGTTTGATAGTCGCCTTTGTGTTCCGAGGATTAGTGATTTGATTCAGTTGATACTTCACGAGGCACAATTGTACTAGATACTCCATTCACCCTGGCACAGCAAAGATGTATAGAGACTTGAGGCAGCTTTACTGGTGGAGTGGTATGAAGCGGGATATAGCGGATTTCGTATCTCGATGCTTGAACTGTCAGCAGGTTAAGTTCGAGCACATGAGACCTGGTGGTTTGATGCAGCGACTTTCCATTCCTGAGTGGAAGTGGGAAGGGATTACTATGGACTTTGTTGTTGGGTTGCCTCGTACTTCTCATGGGTTTGATTCCATATGGGTGATTGTTGATAGGCTGACTAAGTCAGCACATTTCTTGCCAGTTCAGACTTCTTATGGTACAGAGAGGTTAGCTCAGATCTACCTTCGTGAGATTGTTCGGTTGCATGGGGTCCCAGCTTCTATCATTTCAGACCGCGGCACTCAGTTCATATCTCAGTTCTGGAGGGCTATTCAGCGAGATTTGGGTACAGAGGTTCATCTTAGTACCGCTTTCCACCCTCAGACAGATGGCCAGTCCGAGAGGACCATTCAGATTTTGGAGGACATGCTTCGAGCCTGTGTTCTTGACTTTGGAGGTTCTTGGGATCAGTTTATTCCCTTGGCAGAGTTTGCTTATAATAACAGCTTCCATTCGAGTATCGGCATGGCACCTTTTGAGGCTTTGTATGGCAGGTGTTGCAGATCACCGGTAGGTTGGTTTGATGGTTTTAGTTCTGGGCCACAGAGCACAGATCTGCTTCGAGATTCCTTAGACCGAGTCCGAGTGATTCAGGACAGACTTCGGGTAGCTCAGAGCAGGCAGAAGAGTTATGCTGATCGTAGGCTTCGTGCCTTGGAGTTTAGTGTCGGTGACTTGGTGTTTCTCCGTGTATCGCCCATGAAGGGCGTGATGAGATTTGGTAGGCGGAGCAAGCTTAGCCCCAGGTACATTGGGCCGTTGAGATTCTTCAGAGGTTCTCGGTAGCGTTCCTATCAGTTAGCCTTACCTCCGATGTTTTCAGCTATACATCCTGTGTTTCATGTTTCGATGTTGCGTCGGTATATTCCAGATGAGTCTCATGTGTTGCAGTGGGGTTCAGTTCAGTTGGATGAGGGTTTAGCCTTTGTTGAGGAGCCGGAAGCTATTTTGGCCAGAGATGTCAGGAGATTGAGGTCTCGAGAGATCCCGGTTGTTAAGGTTCAGTGGAGGCACCGTCCAATCGAGGAGGCTACCTGGGAGACCGAGAGAGATATGCGGGATCAGTATCCGCAGCTATTTTAGCCTTCAGGTACCCCCCTTGACCTTGACTTTCGAGGACGAAAGTCCTTTTTAGTAGTGGATGATGTAATGACCCTTCCGGTTATCTCCACGTATACGTTTTTCCTTGAACCGTTAGAGCTGGTTGTAGCGGACCCAAGCCACTTAAGGCTCGTCAGGACCGGAATTTCAGGCGTCGGGTCCATTTGTGTTTGTTCCATTATAAGTTTTGAAGTGCAAGCAAGTCGGCAAAAAGTTATGTAAGTTCTTTAATAAATTTTCTGAACTTGGGTAAATGTCTCGAGCTTTTCTCTCAAATATAAAGAGTTAGAAGTCCCCCGAAATACCAAATCGTAAGGTCTACGAAGTTCTTGTTTCCAACGCATAAAACCTCACGTCCAACTGATCTTGGAGTAAAAAGTAATGACTGTTTTACCGCGGACTGTCTGGCAGAAACCGGGTTGCGAACCTGGTCGGGTCATAACCGATTTAAAGCCTCAACTTCACGTTTTAAAATGCCATTTCAGTTCTAAAACAGTGAGAAAACATAAGGGAGGGTTCCAAGAGAGTTCTTGAGTATCAAAATCGTGCGATGGTGAATTGCGAACCTAAATATAAGAATTTTATTAGCATCGCGCGTATATTTGGAAATATTTTATTTTAAGGTTATATTTTTTATTACTTTTTTTTAAAAAGTATTTTAAAGGTTTATGAAAAATATTTTTGTTACGATATAATTGTATATGTATTAATTTTATAAGGTTTTTATACATTGTAATATTTTAACGGAGATAGTGAATTTAGGTATGTTGAAAATTATTATTATAATATAGTAGGTTTTATTTGAAATGATTTTCTATTAATTATGGTATATTCAAAAAATTATATTTATTATACCACGAATTTATGCAATACCCGAGTACGTACGTAGCATGGATCCACCTATCATTAATTAGATAAGGGGAGGTGTGGTGTTGACACACAGCCCCCCACGTGGAAACCAACTGTTGTGGCAGCAGGTATACCTAAGTGGTGTGACAAACATTGTCACCTTATAATGATTAACTAGACCACTTTAATCAATCATATTTCTAAAAACTCCATTTGTTTTGCTGAAGCTTGGCTAAAGGAGTAAATCCTCTCCACTCACTTTATATATAGCATCCATATCAATCTTGTATGCGGAGAAGGGGAATTCAAGTAGGAAAAATATTTTGATGACATATTGGGTCACCGAGAGCAAGTTAATTATCCACTTCAAGTTATTCAAGCCCGAATTCGAGTTAATTTCATTTCGGAGCTTTTTCGGAGAGGTTCAAGCTTATCATTGGACGACAGGTAGGTTATGGTTTATTTTCCCTAGACTCCGCATATATAGGATAAAATTGTATTAATGGGCATCCTTGGGTTGATTTATTAGGTTGGTACCACAGACCTCGACTGCTTTATTCATGTCCGCCTACTTTTGTTCCTCCGTTGCTTGTAGTACTTGCCGATATATTTTATTTACCCTTGTGGTCCTGTGAGGCCTTGTTGATTCTGGAACATAGAAGGTGGGATTTTGGGAATGTCCGCGAGTCCCGGGCATAGAATTATCCTTCTAGGCTGGTTATGCTTGCTGAGTATTTGTGGGCCTGTGCAGGGTCGGTAGGTTGATTGTGAGCTGCTGGGCAGCTATTGTGTGTGATCATACCATTTCCATGCATATAAAGAGGTTTTATCCATGTTTTACTATGGTTTTGGCTTCGGGCCTACTGGCACCATTTTCTAACCTTGCATGGCCCTGGGGGCCTGTTTTTAATGGAAATGATTTGGAAATGGTTTGATTTAATTTGTGAATATTCCTGGGTAAAAGAAAGTAAAATTATGTTTTAAATCACCAGTTTTACGATTAACGCTAGACTCGGCAGGGCCGAGGTGCTAGTTGAGTTTTCTTGCTACTTGAGATGATTTTTAGCCTCGGTCGGACCGAGCACCTGAGATGACTTTCTACTGTTTAGACCCGGTTATGCCCGGGAACACTTGGAGGGGTTTTTGAGATATTTTCCTACTACTTTAGTCCTGGACAGGGTCTGGGCTTGCATAATCGAGACTGGGTCTCTATCTTGAACCCAGACTTGCTTCCGGATGACATGTTTTGATACTGAGTTTTAGTATGGGGTCTGGGACCTCCATGGACCTTGCCATCCGGGCCAGGGGCTGCGGGCTGCGTGTGCCGGAGGAAGGGTATACGGTGGAGTAGAGGTATACGAGCAGTGTCCTTCCATGGAACCTACCTGCTGGGCCCGATCGACACCGGAGGAGGTACATACAGAGATACCATTTCACTTGAGATCTTCATGCATCATATCATTCATCGTTTGAGGCTCCACCCTTGTTTGTTGTTTGTTGATTGTACGCTCCGGTAGTATGGGATGCCGGAGGGTTTGTTTTCACTTGTTTGTGTTTCTCGGTTGTATGGGCGGCCGGGGGACTGTAGGTAGACATTTGCTATTTACTTACAGAATTGTTCCCTGTTACGATTAAGTATGAAATTGGTTACTGCTAGACTGTTAGTTTCTTGATTTGAGATTGATATGATTAGTTGAGTTTGATTCATGTCTCTGAGCATGCCTATCATTACTCTTTCTCTCTTCTTCTTACACTTGAGGTTACCAGTATACCGTCCATTTCGATAAACTTATTATGTTACACTGTTAGTTTGCAAGGCCCCCAGGTGCGTTATTTCTTACTTTCACCTGTGCCTATGGTGTGTATATTCTGCTTACTGGCCTCACATAAGGTTCTGTTGATTTCCCTCTGGGATAGTTCTTGTGTACCTTTCGTTGATTTTTGTGACTGCTTGCTTCTATTCTGTCTGTTATTACGCTTTTATCTTATATGTGCCCAGTCGGCCTATGATACCTACTAGGTACCTTATGCTTCGCATTTGGTGCTCACCCTACCCCCTGTATCTTTGGGTGCAGATCCTAGCGTGGGCCATCGCCGTTAGATCGCTGCGATTCGTGCTTGGAGATCTGTTGGAGTCTACTCTGGACTGAGGGTGAGCTCTTGGCGATCGGAGCTTAACTTTAGTTTATCTTTTGCTTCATGTACTCTATTACCATTCAGAGACATCTGTATATATTGTTTTGGATTATTTGCACTCCATGTATATAGTTTGGCTCTACACTATGATACCAGGTCTTGGGGTTGGTTTAGTTTCACGTTATATGTATTATATAGTATATCCGCTGTTATCTATTCTCTTCGTCTTGTTCCCTTATTTGTTAGATAGTAGCCCATTACTAACTGTCCTGGGCTACGGGGATTGGTTCACCTACCGGGGGTTGTAGGTGCCATCATGACCGAGAAATCGGGTCGTGACAAAATGAATATTAGTCCCACGTAGGCGTACATTCCTAAACTAGGCCTCCAGGGATTCTTTATTCTCAAACTTTTCGAACTTCTTGCAAATTATGAACGCCTTTCGAATGACAATCTTCAAAAATAAAAGACTATCTAAATTTATCCCAACCCCGAGGAACAATGGTTCATACAAACCAACATCGCATCCTTCAATTAAACAAATAAGGGATGATCGTCTGTAATTGACTCGTGGCCAATAAACGCAAGGTTGTGTTTCTAATGGGTCCAATACCCCTAAGGTATTAGGTCGTCCTAGGCCAATGCCTAAAAATGGGTTTTGGTTTCATTCTACCCTAGGTGTCTAGAGTGGGTTTGTTTTAAAATAGACCGGGTCCCAAGTGGACAACTTAGCTTGAAAATACGATAGCCATTCGACGCATGACGTACCTGTAAACTATCGTATTTTTGAGAAAATGTTATTTATAGCGAGAGGCCATGGGATCATGAACCTCCCTAAAATATAAATAAAATTGCATGCCATGTGGCGGAATATGCTATGAGATGCAATGACAGTATATTTTGCGATAAATAAACACATAAGCAAACATTAATTAAAATTTACTAACTATTACAATATTTTGAATAGTTAGTCACATAAAGTTAGTAAAAAATAGTTCAAATTTTTGGTTAGAACCTAAATAAATCCCCAACAGAGTCGTCATTTCTGTTTTATCCTTTTTCGGATTTTTATTATAGAAGAATGGTTTTTGACACTTAGAAATTATTTCAAAAACTTAAAGAAAATTTCAAAATAGTTCTAAAACAAACAGAGTCGCCACTTAATTTTTATAAAGAAATTAAGAAAACTTAAAAGAATTTCAAAGACTTAAAAACAGAAATAAATCTTTAAAATTAGAGAAAATGGGTAAGGGTTCAAGTAACGTCTTAAGAAGGGTTTTAAGGCACTTAAGAATGTCCGTTTAAAACGGTTGACCAAGGAACGATTTTGACTAACTTAAATGACTAATTTTGAAAGAGTTGAAAAATAATTGAGATTTAAGACAAAATGCTATCAATTCAAGGCAGAAAATAATTTGTTTCAACTAAAGAAGATCGATCCTTTGATTTTTTTTTGAATTTAAGAGAATTTAACTCTATATAAAAGATTTAAACAATTGGTCTTCTTTTGATTAAGAGTGAAAAGAAAATTAAACAAGAATTGCAATTATTTAAGAAAAAGTGGTGATTTTAAAGGAATCCTCTTTTGAGTGAAAGATTTAAAAGAAAGATGCATTGATTTTAAAAGGGTTAACAATCAAAGAGATTTTAAACTAACTTGAGAGATGGATTGTCATGTAAAAAAAAATCATTTTAGCCTATGTGATTTGTAAAACGAACACATTTTTTGTTTTGAGGATCTATATAAAAGTAAGATTTAGCATAAAGTTCATTTTTTCTTATCTCGACCAAAACTAAGGTGAATTACTAGATTGGAATTAAAACATATTGCAAAGTTTAAACAAGGATAAAACTAAAATAACAACACTTTTAAGGGATCTATTTAAGTTGATTAAATTAAAGTTAGAATTAAACTAATAATAATAATAAACATGAAATAATAGAGAGTAGAGGAATTGGGTTTTCAAGCCCATTGACAAATCTGTCCAGTCTTGGACTGGAAATTTAATGGATTTTGGTCCATTTATTTTGCATGTATACCAGCAGCATGTCACTGCTCCTTTTGCTTGTATTTTTCGTGTATATGAGTGTATATCAGTCCCATATACGCGTCTTTGTCTTCCACCTGTAGTCTAGCTTCCTTTGGCTTCATTTATCGCTGTATATCCATGTATACCAGCTCTGTTGATCACTATTCCATTTTTGGACTGGGGACTGACTCGAATGTTAGGACTTTTCCCAACAGAGATGCAATGATGAGAGTCCATCGACTCGAAAAGTATCATATACAAAGAAAGAGATAAAAAAGGATAAAGATTAGCATATGCTCAACAATGGATTCAAGCAAGATTAAATAAAGCTAATCAATTAATCCCAATTTCCATTCGTTTATTCTCTTAGAAAGAAATCAATACCCAAGCTCCGAAATATAGCAACAGTCAAGACTTTCGAAATAGGGAAGAGAAGAGCATATTTATCTAGCAGAAGATGACAGGGCATCTCCAGAAAAAAACCAAATCCATTTTTTCTATACTTATACGTCTAGGTTGTAAATACCATATGGGATGCAGATTCTACCTTGAAATCTTAGAGCCATGATTGTAAAAAGAATATGAAAATGATATAGCTCTTATGCACATGAAAATAATGCGAACGACTCTAATACATTCAGATAAAAAAACCTATTGAAACCTTGAGAATTGACACCAGTTCCACAAAGAAATAACATATAGTATAGCTAAACCCACATCAGTTCCTAATGGTTTCATAACAGGGAAACTGAATTCTTGATTCTGAAATTGCCATGTCAGGTCACTAATTCATGTATGAAGGAGAAGGTAGTAGGTTATGGAAAACAATATGGAGGCAACAGATGCTAAATCACTATAACATAAAGAAAGAACTATTTCATGCCTTGAATTTCTTCACAAAGTTTCATACATACCAGTAGAAGATCAAAATGGTTCAATTCATCAATAGAGAAAGACGAGGTAGATTCAAGGTAAATCTCTACTGTTTTGACGATGATTTGAAACACAAATTGATTAGTTTTGAATAAGAATTTCAAACTTGATTCAAATATTCTACGCGATCGATACTTCTAATTCAGGTAAACCAACATGAGTACTGGAATAGTCATACCACAAGCAATCGAATTCGAACACAATCAGCAAGATTCTTCTCATGTTCCTCTAGTATCATACATATCAATCAACCATTCATATGAAGCAAGAAACAGCCATGAAATAGCAAGAACAGGGCAAAAACTTCACCAATCTCCGGTCTCGACAGCAAACATAGTGAAAAATAGGGAGCTTTGAGTCTTTAGGAGCTTTAGGGAAAAATCTAAACTTGTGGGTTCAAAGCTTTTCCCAAAGCTCAACCATTCCCCAAAAGGCTCAACCCATCTTTCCCTTAACTACACAAAACTAACAACAACCAGTCTGTCCCAGAATGGAACTCAACACCATCAAATATACTACAACAGGCCAGCACAGATATATAACTGAGAAAAATAACAAAGTAGGGAGTGATTTTACCTTTTTCCGGGCAGCAAAGCTGAGACGAGGATTCAAGATTTTCTATCGACTTTTCGCCGAGCCAAGAACTTGAAACTTCTTCGTTTTCAAATGTAAAAAATAGACCCAGGAAATTTTAAACGAAATAATAGTATTTCTTCCTCCCTTTCAGCTTGAATTCTTAGACTTTGCCAAAAATTAGAGAAAAAGACTCTCCAAGATTTTTGCTATCTGAAAACTCACCTCCCAACAGTAAACAAAGGGGATTTATATAGGAGGTTTCTGGGGGTTCCAACGGGTGGAAATTGGGGAAATTTCTGAGAAAGTCGGATAAGGGTTGAGGGATTTTGAATCCCAAAACCCCAAATCGCCTGATGATGCCACAAATGTACCACATGGTACGATTTCGATCATCAGCCACTGATTTCAAATGTTCCTCACCACAATTTCAGGGATTAAAATATTAGAGTGATGAGGTGGATTGGTTCGAGAATCTTTTAGAAGTTTCTGGGTTTGCCAGCTCACTAAACAGACAAACACGGAGGATTGTTGATGATTTCTGAGGTCTTGAGAGTCATTTGGATCTGTTGGTTGATGGAGTGTACTGGGTTGTTGTTGTCGTCGTTGTCTGTTTGCGGAACAAACAAGTGAGAGAGAAATGGGTCATTTGGTTTGTGTGAGAAAGAAGAGAAAGAAGAATAAGGGTAGTGTTAAGGTGGAGTTTTGGGCTAAAATTATCCCTCATCTATTAGAGTAGGTTCATTTTGGTCCCTCAAATATAATCTTGAGCATATTTAGTCCCTTAACTTTACTAA
The DNA here is from genome assembly GCA_003996215.1 of Jaltomata sinuosa. Classification (NCBI taxonomy): domain Eukaryota; kingdom Viridiplantae; phylum Streptophyta; class Magnoliopsida; order Solanales; family Solanaceae; genus Jaltomata; species Jaltomata sinuosa. The sequence continues at coordinate 141,938 of QJPP01003031.1, read as the reverse complement.
AGTGAAGCACTTTTGGTCTTCCTAACATAATACTGTTAAAAATTAACGGAAAGGATAATTTTCTAACGGTGTAAATTTAACACTGTTATCTCTTTCTTAATTGATATACATTTTCTTTCTTTCTTGTCTTCTTAATTTTTAGGATTAATATAGTAGTAGCTATTTATATTTGAAGACAATACTTTAGAACGCAATATTCTGCCCACTCGAAAAAAATAACCATTTTCTTAAATGCAGTAACAAAATGGTCTTAAAGTCAGTGGCGTAGCTAGTAATTTGGTGAAGGGTGTGCGAATTTCTTCTTAATTGTGTTTAAGAGCGTGCAAAATTAAATATATTCTCATAATAGCTAACACTTAACCTCTATGGGTTTGTATTTTACAAGTCACGTGGGTGCCACATGGATTTAACACCGTTATTTTTAAACAGATTTTGTTAGGGAGATCAAAAGTGCTCCACTTTAGTAAAGTTAAGGGACTAAATATGCTCAGAGTTATATTTGAAGGACCAAAATGAACCTACTCTAATAGTTAAGGGACAATTTTAGCCCCAAACTCTGTTAAGGTGAGTGAGGGAGTTGGGCCGGTCGAGTCATGGGTTGGAGCGGACTGGAGGTGGGCTTAGGCGTGTTGGCCTGTTGTGAAGTGGGTTGGTGTTTGACTGAGAAGGAATTAAGTAGTGGGTTAAGGATTTGGTCACTTTGCATTGCCAATGTGGCCAAATTTGATCAAATTGAAGACCCAATAGTTTAAATTTTAGCCAAATCGTTGAGATTATAGCCAAATTGGACCTAATTGAGATTAATACAAAGAAATTAGGCCGTAATTGAAATGGGGATAACTAAATACGATTAATTTAACCGAGCTCTTATTATTTTAAAAACAACTAAAATAATTAATTTGCTATCATATTTGATCATGTATTTATAAAACACCAATTTCACAATTTACATCCATGTTAAATCACTTTTGACCAAGATTGGTAGTTTTTAAACCTTTTGAAATAAATTTTGGAAAAATCCTTTGAATACCTACTAAAATTCTCGAAACAATATACATCTATATATATTATGAATATACGTAGGCGTATATTTATTCGTGAAGATTATAGAATACTCTCCGAAATTAATTTTGAAAAATTCTTTTAATTAATTATTAAAATTGTTTAAAATCTAAAAGCTCGATAATTAATCGAATAGTGGAGGGTAAAAAATGGGTGTCAATAACTGCCCCTCCCTTTGGGTAGGGTGAGTGTAATGAACCCTAGGCAAAGGGAATTGACGATCCCAATTTTATCCGACCACTATTTCATCTCTTGGAAGCGGTTGGTTTTAGCACGAATTTCACGGAATTATGGCCGAAATCCGGTATCGAGTTTCCTACATATCTCTGGTTACATGAGAATTCAGGTCACTTGTAGTTCAAGACGCTTGATTTTATGCACGACTTTCAAAGAAAATCAACAGTCATCCCGACCTTGAATTAAGAAAAGGCCGGAAAGCTGGGGAGTAAAAGGATTGGAGGGAGTTTGGAATGTAGCCTAGTTTTCAACATAGATCCCGCCTACATATCCCAGGACTTAGGAATCAGGCTGCTTGTAGTTCGACTCAATCGATGGAAAAGACAATCTTTATGTTAAGACGACCTTTGGCTCAAGATGAGTGACAAGTAATTGAGTTATGGAAAAGAGGCTTGTAATCATCTCAATTACAGATGTGGGGCCCTCACATCTATAGATAAAAGCTACATGGACATAATTTCCAAAGCTCGAGGTGTATTGTCACTCGGATTGGAAAGAGGGAATATTGCTTCCAACGTAAACTCAGAAAATACCCTGGATGCAAAACTAAGACCCCAATGATAGGAAATACCCACATGCCTTCTAATAGGGGTGTGGTTTGATTAAATCGGAAGTCGATTCTCAACTCGCATTCAGAAAGTTTGACATTCCTTTCCAGACTATGTCCCAGTTTGCTGCTAAGAAAAAGTTTCACATTGTGATGCGTCCTTTTTGGTGTAGTCCGCACCTGTGATTTTGTTTTGAGAATTTCATCCTTCTCAGATGCTCTCGACAAAATCTCAAAATAAAATGGTTAGTGGTAAAGTAATTTCATTTGGAGATATAGTTCCTTTGCCATACCTTATCCTTGAATTATATTTGAATCCCGTGTGGTGATGCCTTTTTGACGTATTTTATACCTGTTGTTCTGGTTCAAGATTTTAATCCTCTTGGATGTTCTCGGCAATATTTCAAAAAGATTGTTAGTAGTAAAATAGCTCAATAAGGAGAGATAGCCTTGTACCTCATTTGTTCTGCGTCCGTTGTTTCTGAATAGGACATTGTCCCTGTTTGTCTTTGTTTCAGGAAATAACAATTTCTTTGATGATTCAACAGTAGATAGCCTTCTTGGCTGTCGGATAAGATTGTCTGGTGCGCATTCCCATTGTTGCGACTTAAATACTTTGCGTATTTCCATTGTTGCGGCTTAAAAAGCGTTAGATTTTTGCATTTCTGTTGCGACTTGAACACTTTGCGCATTCCCATTGTTGTGGCTTAAAAATGTTAGATTTGCGCATTCCCGTTGTTGCGACTTGAACACTTTGTGTATTCCCATTGTTGCTGCTTAAAAGTTTTAGATTTGTGCATTCCCATTGTTGCAACTTGAACACTTTGCACATTCCTGTTGTTGCGGCTTAAAAGTGTTAGATTTTGCGCATTACCGTTGTTGAAACTTGAACACTTTATGCATTCCCACTGGTTCGGCTTAAAAGTGTTTGATTTGCGCATTCCCATTGTTGCGACATAAACACTTTACGCATTCCCATTGTTGTGACTTAAAAGTGTTAGATTATCCAACTCTATGGCAGTTGAATGTGGTGATCTTTGAATATGATGACTTCCGTAGTCGTTGTGATGGTGACGGTCCTCTTGACCGTTTGCGGCATTCTTTTAAATGTGATGGCCTTCTTGGCTATTGGTAGCGGTCTTTTGCATATGCCTTTGGGGTGAATCTTGCGCATCATTCGTATCGATATGACTAACAGATATTCCCTACATTTTCAGGCTTCAGGTAATCTAGCACATTATCCGACTTTAGATAGAGGCGGCTTACAAATGCCTTTGACTTGTCAACTTCGAGTAATCTTGCACATCATCCCACTTTAGATAGAGGCGGCTTACAAATGTCCTTTGAATTGCCAGTTTTAAGGTAATCCCGCACTTTTATCCGATCTTGGATATATCGCGACTTATTGATTTCAATTGAATTGCTAGCCTTTGGGTAGTCCTGCACAATATCAACGTGGATATGTCGTGGCTTATAGATTACCCTTGGACTATCAATTTTTGGTAGTCTTGCACTTTTACCCAATTTTGGATATTATTGCAACTTACGTATTACCCTTGAGCCATCAATCTTCAGGTTATCTTGCACACTATCCGATTTTAGATATCGCTGCGTCGTATAGATAACTCTTAGTTTGTCAAGTTTTGGGCAATCTTGCACACTATCCGGTTTCAGATGTCATTGTGACTTACAGACCACTTTTGGCCTTCTAATTTTGGGGAAAATCCAGTACATCATCCGATTTAGATGGCGTCTTACAGACACTCTTCAGACTATATGCCTTCGACCTCGATGACAAGCGGTATTTGCTTATCGGGGGTGACACGACCTTTGCCATATGATCAAATATAGTTGTATCTTCTGGCGATCAACGCTTTCGAATAAGAGTGCATAAATATCCTCAACATCAGACTCCTCCATCTTATGTGATATCGGATATAAATATGTTGAATGCCAGATTTAGCATAATAAAGGAGTAAATATACCCTCAAAGTCAGACTCCTCCATCTTACGCGATATCGGATATAAATATATTGAATGCCAGATTTGGCATAATAAATAATAATATCCTGAATGCCAGATTTGGCATAATAAAAGAGCAAATATACCCTCAACGTCATACTCCCTCGCCTTATGCGATATCGGATATGAATATACTGAATGCCAAATTTGGCATAATAAAGGAGAAAATATACCCTCAACGTCAGACTCCTCCATCTTACGCGATATCGGATATAAATATGTTGAATGCCAGACTTGGCATAGTAAAGGAGAAAATATACCCACAATGTCAAACTCCTCCATCTTACGCGATATCGGATATAAATATGTTGAATGCCAGACTTGGCATAGTAAAGGAGCAAATATACCCTCAACGTCAAACTCCTCTATCTTATGCGATATCGGATATAAATATGTTGAATGCCAGACATTGCATAGTAATAATAATAATATCCTCAACATTAGACTCCTCCGTCTCACGCGATCTCGGATATAAGCATGCTAAGTGCCAGACTTGGCATAATGAATGATGATAATGATAATGATAATGATGATAATGATATCCTCAACGTTAGACTCCACCATCTCACGCGATCAAGGATATAAGCATGCTGAGGGTCGATCCTACACAACAAGTGCGACTTAGGGACGCCTATGAATGTCATCCTCTTTGCAACTGGCTGGTAGAGGGAAATAGTCTTCGCAGGGGATGTGTATCTGCGGTATTGAATGATAATGTGGATGATCATGAAATAGTCCTCGTGACATGGTCCTCAAGACATGCAAATGCAATGGCCCTCGTGGCATGGTCCTCGCGACATGCAAATATGATGACCCTCGTGGCATGTTCCTCGCGACATACAAATATGATGGCCCTCATGGCATGGTCCTCGCGACATGCAAATATGATGTCCCTCGTGGCATGATCCTCGTGACATAAAAATATGATGGCCCTCGTGGAATGGTCCTCGTGACATGCAAATATTATGGCCCTTGTGGCATGGTCCTCTCGACATGCAAATATGATGGCCCTCTTGACGTGGTTCCTGCGATATAATGTCATACAATACAATGCAACAGAATATAATATGATGCAATGCGGTATGACATAATATGATGCGACATAATGCTTATGCCATGTAATGTAGTATGATGCAATGTGATGCAATACAACTTGATGCAATGTGACATGGTGCAATATGAATGCGAAATGTGATGCAATGTAGTGCCGTGTGATGCAATGGCCCATGGGAAAGTCATAGAAAACATCACCTCTGGTCTTTATTTTGTTATGTCTACTCCTTTATGGGTACCTATGCTTAAGGCAAATGGTTAGTAGACACGGTGTTGCTCTTATTAGCGACCACAGTCAAATTTGAAAAACTTTAAAGACGACATTTATGAAGCTAATCAAAACAAACTTTCATTTGAAATGTGAATGAAATGATCGTGTCCATTTCTGGGGACATCCATAAATACCATCCTTGAACATCGTCTGCTCGTGGTAATTTCTGACTTGTTGGGGATTGGCGAGAATGTCATCGATCTCTTGTTTGGTGTCCCAATTCGAAACTGACCGAAATGTCCTGATCTATTTGGGGACTTGAGGACGTTGTCAGTATCTCTTTATCTGGTAGTTTCTGTGAACTATAAGAAGATTCGTTCGTTCTAGGGACTTTTTGCCATCTTTGGCTTCTTTCCGCTGCTATGGATTTTCTCGCCAAATTTATGGGGCATCGGGTCTCGTTGTGTTTCTTTGAATGTGTTGGATAACTAGGGACTGCTTCCTAACATACTTTTGGGGACAACCTGCATCCACAGAAAAATTGTTAGTTTTTTGCCGAAACTGGTCTGTGGTGACCTCCTTCGATCTTCTGCTCCTCGTTTTGTCTTCTCCGGATGCTTTCTAATCTCGGTTACTCGTCACCCTCGACTCTCCTTGGGCCCCAGTAGACGTAAGGTGTAAAACTAGTTTTTGTAACGATCTCTAAACAAATTCTTTCGAAAACAAGGATTTGGAAAAAAGAGAGTTTGGAAAGGTCTCTGCACGTCATGTCATGTGCTAGCCCAACGAATGTCCTTTATTCGAGGTCTTTCTATTTCTTACATACTGTCAGCGAAGTCTGGAGATCCTTTGTCATCCTGGCTGGGGTGTTCGGAAATGCTTTTCGCAAAATCTATCACTGCTGGGGATTAATCCACCAAGGACTGGGAATTTTAGAAGTAGACTCTGATCTCTCGGTATTGGGGAATTCTTTGGAGTTTGTTTCTAAACTCTTAATTGAAGCTCGGTGGAAATTTTGAGGTCCTCCTTAAAATTTCTGCCCCAGTTAAAGGTTTCATGATGAATCTTATTCCATCGGTAAGAGACTTGAGACTCCGTGGGGATTATGAGATTTTTTCTCGATATTCACATTGGTTGCTCTTCGGCTCATTCTGTATTCTGAATTATTGGAGGATGCTCTTTGCCTTCTGAATTTTCGAGATTCCTTTCTCGAAAATTCTTCCCTAGTTTCCATTTTGTGGGTGATATGACCGAGTTATTGTGGCACCTACATATCCCGTTGAGGTAGGAATCAGGTCAAACGTAGTTCCTACGCTTGAGTGAGAGAATGTTGGAAATAAATAAAGGGGTGACCGAAGCCGACAAAGGCCGCCTACGTATCTCATTCTTGAGAATTTAGGTCGAACGTAGTTCAGGATAGGAAAGGAAAAGATAGATTTTCCTAAGGGGTTGACCGAAGCCAACACAGGCTGCCTACGTATCTCATTCTTGAGAATTCAAGTCAAACGTAGTTCATACAAAGAGGATAGGGAATTTTGAGCTATTACAAAGCATAACAGCGACTACAATCAGGATATGCAATTACATGGAAAGAGATAGAAGGGAAAGGAATTGTATTCAGGCGTATTATCCCTTCGTAGCATCAAAGTTGCTATAGGCTTGGGCCATACTTTGATCATTCATCTCAAACAAAATCAAAGCTCCTCCAGATAGCACCTATTGGACGATGTACAGTCCTTACCAATTTGGTGCAAACTTTTCTTTGTCTCATGGGAGGGAAGGATTAACTGTCCATTCCCTAGACTGAATTCTGGATTCACCAGTAAATTTGGGGAGATGATGTTTGTGCTCTTTTCCATCCTACTACCGTAGGATCAGTCAAAGATGTCGGTGTATGGCTTGTGCAGACTGAAAAGTTCTTTCTTTTGTACTTTTGACAAATGAATATCGATGTTGATTTCTTTAACTTGACTGTTGCCTCCCAGATTGACCACCTTAAATCTTTTAGGTGGGGCCTTTTCTGGTCTTTGAAGTTCTTAGATTTCTTGGGCCGTTCATTCAAGGACCATGATGTCTTCAACATACTCCTCAAAATCATTATCATCTAGCTTGGTTTGTTGGTTAAGCTCTTGACATGACATGACAGTGGCAGGTTTTAACTTATTATTATCAAAACTAAAACAAAATGGGATATACAATAACAAGTAAACACAAATAATTTTGAACAGTAAATGTTTTCGACATAAGGAGGCTTTCATTGAAATTCCAAAAATATTCACAAACTATGGCTACAACCCACACGAATGTAGATTTATGCCTTTGGGAAAGCAGTAAATAGTATGAGGAATATTAAAACATAAAGGGTGGGTCGTGGATCCTTATACATACCATCACCAATTTTTTCATAAATCAAAGTCTTCGTCTACCCAGCCGAGCAGAGAGTCACAAGGAAAGTTCCGACCCAATTCTGCAACTTTCATCAGGCTCGGCTTCCTTAATCATGGATGCTTCATGGACTTATTTTAATATGGCATCACATTCTTTGAATAGATATCCTATTCCATCCCTTTGATCGTCACTTGTAGGGAAATACTGGGATAGATGAGTCAAAGGTCTTAGCAATTCTTGATCATTCTCTTTATTAAGAATAGTTCTTGCATACCATTCGTCATCAGTTTCATCTGTACTGATGGTCACCCCTCCATGTTTTGGTGAAGGATTTCTACCAAGAGAGGTTGTTTGGAGAATGATGACTCTTTGATCGATTAGGTTCTTAATTTAATGTTTCAGATAGATGCAATATTCAGTGGTATGTCCAATACTTCCTGAATGATATGCACAATGTCGATTGGGTTTGAAGAATTTAGATGCTGGGTTAGCAAGCTTTGGTTCGATAGGACGAATTAGTCCAACTGCTTTAAGTCTCTCAAAGAGTACAGTTCGGCTTTGAGCTAATGGAGTAAAGACCCGGGGAGGCTTCTTCTTATGACTTGGATGAAATATTTTATTTTGGTATGTTGGGGTAGCTACTTCGCGGTATATCTGTGGATTTGAGTAGAAAGGAATTGGTGCTTGAAAATTAGGCTAAAAATTTTGGTATGTTTGTGGAGGCGGTTGATAATTTGGATATGGAGCTTGGTACTTTGGGGGCGGAGTTTGATATTTAGCTCGGGCATAAAAGATGGGATAGGGGCTTTGAGAGGTTGAAGGGTAGACTTTATGTGGCGACGGCTTTATCGAGTCATATTTGAGAGACTTTTTCGTGCTCCAGTTATAAGAAAATGCAAGGGTATTGTTGGAAGAGTGTTCAGGTGCCGCCGTATTAAAGGGAGGGACATGGAGTAGAGACCTTCCTTCACTTGGGGTGGGTAATTTTGCATGGATGATCAAAATAATCAGACTACTTGTCTCTCTCATCTCAGTTCTCATCTTATCAACTTGTTGCGTCAGTAGTGCAATCAACTCACTTTGCTTAGATAGGAGAGCAGTCATCCTAGTTAAAGCGATATTCTCAGTATCCTCAGTCATTATTGTTTTTCCTAAGTTACGATCAGGGGAAGAAACCTTCTTTCTCTTGATTTTGTGAGGTAAGAGGATTCTGCCATCTTTTCTCAACACAGATCAGTTTCTTTACCTGTTACAGGAAAAATAACTCAAAAAGAAGAATATATTAGATTTCATAAGTGGTAAACAACGCAAGACATTTGATTGGAAATAAAAACATAAAGTTTCTTTTGTCAAGACGAATTGATCCACGGGTAATCATTGATTCTAGGGTTTGACAGACAGGAATTTGCCCATCGATTTTGGATAAGTAGGTTTTAGCAGGAAAGTTGACTCATCGATCTTGTAGCATCTTGGCCTGTTATACTTCTGAACTCTTCGTCACCCTTGTCAAAGTGGGAAATGAAAATTTCTTTAAAGATGGGGGACGGGCCCTGAAAAGATGTAGTTTGGGTAGGGCAAGTTTGTTTTCCGAACAAGACTTAAAAGGGTTTTAAGAAGTCTTTAGATTTTTTCTGGGGAAATTTGAAGAACTTCGAGAATGATTTTGGTCGGACTTTGCATGGTGGGATTTTATCCTGCCTACGGGTTCTAAAATATTCAAATAGGAGTGGATCAATTCACCTTTGATTTGAGCAACGCACATAAGCACGTAAGACAGTTATATCATATAACAGTTTATAGCGCGTCCTATACGGATATGTGACCTTTTGATGCCAAAGGTAGGCCTAACGAATTGAAGGATGTGTGCCGTTTGTAAGACGTTCCATTACCCCAAAATATAATGTATACAAATTGATTGAATTAAACGGGGATACAAAATAAGGGGAAGGGAAGTACAAATGAATATCAGTCCCACGCAGGGGTACATTCCTAAACTAGGCATCCATGGATTCTTCATTCTCGAACTTCTTGAACTTCTTGCAAATTCTGAATGCCTTTCGAATGGCAATCTTCAAAAATAAAAGACTATCTAACTGTATCCCAACCCCAAAGAAAAATTTTTCATACAAACCAACATCGCATCCTTCAATTAAACACATAAGGGATGATCGTCTGTAATGGACTCGTGGCCAATAAACACAAGGTGGTCTTTCTAATGGGCCCAATACCCCTAGGGTATTAGGGCGTCCTAGGCCAATGCCTAAAAATGGGTTTTGGTTTCGCTCTACCCTAGGTGTCTAGAGTGGGTTTATTTTGAAATAGACCGGGTCCCAAGTGGACAACTTGGGTTGAAAATACGATAGCCATTTGACGCATGACGTACCCGTAAACTATCGTATTTTTGAGAAAATATTATTTATAGCGAGAGGCCATGGGATCATGAACCTCCCTAAAATATAAATAGAATCGCATGCCATGTGGCAGAATATGCTATGAGATGCAATGACAGTATATTTTGCGATAAATAAACACATAAGCAAACATTAATTAAAATTTACTAACTATTACAATATTTTGAATAGTTAGTCACATAAAGTTAGTCAAAATAGTTTAAATTTTTGGTTAGAACCTAAATAAATCTCCAGCAGAGTCGCCATTTCTGTTTTATCCCTTTTCGGATTTTTATTATAGAAGAATGGTTTTTGACACTTATAAATTATTTCAAAAACTTAAAGAAAATTTTAAAATAATTCTAAAACAAACAGAGTCGCCACTTAATTGAGATTTTGAAAGAGTTGAAAAATAATTGAGATTTAAGACAAAATGCTATCAATTCAAGGCAGGAAATAATTTGTTTCAACTAAAGAAGATCGATCCTTTGAAAAAATATTTGAATTTAAGAGAATTTAACTTTATATAAAAGATTTAAGCAATTGGTCTTCTTTTGACTAAGAGTGAAAAGAAAAGTTAACAAGAATTGCAATTATTTAAGAAAAAGTGGTGATTTTAAAGGAATCCTCTTTTGAGTGAAAGATTTAAAAGAAAGATGCATTGATTTTAAAAGGGTTAACAATCAAAGAGATTTTAAACTAACTTGAGAGATCAATTGTCATGTAAAAAAAATCATTTTAGCCTATGTGATTTGTAAAAGGAACACATTTTTTGTTTGGAGGATCTATATAAAAGTAAGATTTAGCATAAAGTCCATTTTTTTCATCTCGACCGAAACTAAGGTGAATTACTAGATTGGAATTAAAACATATTGCAAAGTTTAAACAAGGATAAAACTAAAATAACAACACTTTTAAGGGATCTATTTAAGTTGATTAAATTAAAGTTAGAATTAAACTAATACAAATAATACACATGAAATAATAGAGAGTAGAGGAATTGAGTTTTCAAGCCCATTGACAAATCTGTCCAGTCTTGGACTGGAAATTCAATGGATTTTGGTCCATTTATTCTGCATGTATACCAGCAGTATGTCACTTCTCCTTTTGCTTATATTTTCCGTGTATATGAGTTTATATCAGTCCCATGTACGCGTCTTTGTCTTCCACCTGTATGCTAGCTTCCTTTGGCTTCATTTATCGCTGTATATCCGTGTATACCAGCTCTGTTGATCACTAGTCCATGTTTGGACTGGGAACTGACTTGAATGTTGGGACTTTTCCCAACATAGATGCAAGGATGAGAGTCCATCGACTCGAAAAGTATCATATACAAAGAAAGAGAAAAAAAGGGATAAAGATTAGCATATGCTCAACAATGGATTCAAGCAAGATTAAATAAAGCTAATCAATTAACTTATACCCAATCATTCACAATCAAATTATCATCCATGTATTCTCAAGTTGGTAAAACAGAGAAGATATCACTGTTTTTTTCAAGCTAAAGAATAGGCTATTGTTATGCCAAGTTAATTAATTCAAATCTTCCCTTTTTAGCTCAAACTAATCCCAAATTCGTTTCTTCTCTTAGCAAGAAATCAATACCCAAGCTTAGAAATCTAGCAACAGTCAAGACTTTTGAAATAGGGAAGAGAAGAGCAAATTTATCGAGCAACAGATGACAGGGCATCTCCATAAAAAAACCAAATCCATTTTTTCTATACTTATACGTCTAGGTTGTTAAATACCATATGGGATGCAGATTCTAACTCGAAATCTTAGAGCTATGATGGTAAAAATAATATGAAAATGTTGTATCTCTTATGCACATGAAAATAATGCGAACGACTCTAATACATTCAGATAAAAAAACCTATTGAAACCTTGAGAATTGACACCAGTTCAACAAAGAAATAACATATAGTATAGCTAAACCCACATCAGTTCCTAATGGTTTCATAACAGGGAAACTGAATTCTTGATTCTGAAATTGCCATGTCAGGTCACTAATTCATGTATGAAGGAGAAGGTAGTAGGTTATGGAAAACAATATGGAGGAACCAAATGCTAAATCACTGTAACATAAAGAAAGAACTATTTCATGCCTTGAATTTCATCACAAAGTTTCATACATACCAATAGAAGATCAAAATGGTTCAATTCATCAATAGAGAAAGACGAGGTAGATTCAAGGTAAATCTCTACTGTTTTGACGATGATTTAAAAAAGAAATTGGTTAGTTTTGAATAAGAATTTCAAACATGATTCAAATATTCTACGCGATCGATACTTCTAATTCAGGTAAACCAACATGAGTACTGGAATAGTCATACCACAAGCAATCGAATTCAAACACAATAAGCAAGATTCTTCTCATGTTCCTCTAGTATCATACATATCAATTGACCATTCATATGAAGCAAGAAACAACCATGAAATAGCAAGAACAGGGCAAAAACTTCACCAATATCCAGTCTCGACAGCAAACATAGGGAAAAATAGGGAGCTTCGAGTCCTTAGGAGCTTTAGGGAAAAATCAAAACTTGTGGGTTCAAGCTTTTTCCAAAGCTCAACCATTCCCCAAAAGGCTCAACCCATCTTTCCCTTAACTAAACAAAACTAACAACAACCAGTCTGTTCCAGAATGGAACTCAACACCATCAAATATACTACAACAGTCCAGCACGGATAACTGAGAAAAACAACAAAGTAGGGAGTGATTTTACATTTTTCCGAGAAGCAAAGCTGAGACAACGATTCAAGATTTTCTATCGACTTTCCGACGAGCCAAGAACTTGAAACTTCTTCGTTTTCAAATGTAATAAACAGACCCAGGAAATTTTAAATGAAACAATAGTATTTCTTCCTCCCTTTAAGCTTGAATTCTCAGATTTCCTCAAAAATCAAAGAAAAAGACTCTCCAGGATTTTTTCTATCTGAAAACTCACCTCCCAACAGTAAACAAAATGGGTTTATATAGGAGGTTTCTAGGGGTTTCCTACGGGTGGAAATTGGGGAAATTTCTGAGAAAGTCGGATAAGTGTTGAGGGATTTTGAATCCCTAAAACCCCAAATCGCCTGATAATGCCATGAATGTACCCCATGGTACGATTTCGATCATCAGCCGCTGATTTCAAAGGTTCCCCATCGCAACTTCAGGGATTAAAATGTCAGAGCGATGAGGTGGTTTGGTTCGAGAATCTTCTAGAAGTTTCTGGGTTTGCCAGCATGCTAAACAGATAGAGACGGAGGATTGTTGACGATTTGTGGGGTCTTGAGAGTCGTTTAGAGCTGTTGGTTGACGGAGTGTACTGGGTTATTGTTGTCATCATTGTCTGTTTACGGAACAGACAAGTGAGAGAGAAAGTGGTCATTTGGTTTGTATGAGAAAGAAGAGAAAGAAGAATAAGGGTAGTGTTAAGGTGAATAAGGGTAGTGTTAAGGTGAGTGAGGGAGTTGGGCCGGTCGGGTCATGGGTTGGAGCGGACTGGAGATGGGCTTAGGCGGGTTGGAGCGGACTCGAGTGAAGTGGGTTGGTGTTTGGCTGAGAGGGAATTAAGTCAGTAAATTACATGGAGTGTCCTCAAAAGTGAGTGGTCTTCAATTTATGCCCCTCATAAGAAAAGTCTTTAAAAAATACCCTTTCTTCCTTTTTATGTATAGAACATATACATTTTTGCCCCTCTACACTATAACTCTCCATGTTCATTTGTCTCTCAACTTTTAATTTTTCTTTTTCTTTTATCTTTTTAAGGTGGTCAATCTTGGAGGCAACAATCAAGTTAATCTGATTTCTTTAACTTGACTGTTGCCTCCCAGATTGACTGAACTCTGGTATCGAGTTTCCTACATATCTCAGGTTACATGAGAATTCAGGACACTTGTAGTTCAAGACGCTTGATTTTACGCACGACTTTAAAAAAAAATCAGCAGTCATCCCGACCTTGAATTAAGAAAAGGCCGGAAAGATGGGGAGTAAAAAGATTGGATGGACTTTGGAATGCAGCCGAGTTTTCAACATTGATCCCGCCTACATATCCCAGGACTTAGGAATCAGGCTGCTTGTAGTTCGACTCAATCGGTGGAAAAGGCAATCTTCATGTTAAGACGACCTTTGGCTCGGGATGAGTGACAAGTAATTGAGTTATGGAAAAGAGGCTTGTAATCATCTCAATTATAGATGTGGGGCCCTCACATCTATAGATAAAAGCAACATGGACATAATTCCCAAAGCTCGAGGTGTATTGTCACTCGGATTGGAAAGAGGGAATATTGCTTCCAATGAACTCAGAAAATACCCTGGATGCAAAACTAAGACCCCAATGATAGGAAATACCCACATGCCTTCTGATAGGGGTGTGGTTTGATTAAAGCGGAAGTCGATTATCAACTCGCATTCAGAAAGTTTGACATTCCTTTTCCGACTATGTCCCAGTTTGCTGCTAAAAAAAAGATTCACGTTGTGATGCATCCTTTTTGGTATAGTCCGCACCTATGATTTTATTTTGATAAATTTATCCTTCTCGGATGCTCTCGACAACATCTCAAAACAAATTGGTTAGTGGTAAAGTAATTTCATTTGGAGATATAGTTTCTTTGCCATTCCTCATCCTTGAATTATATTTGAATCCCGTGTGGTGATGCCTTTTTGACGTATTTTATACCTATTGTTCTGGTTCGAGATTTTCATCCTCTTGGATATTCTCGGCAATATTTTGAAAAGATTATTAGTATTAAAATAGCTCGATAAGGAGAGATATCCTTGTACCTCATTTGTTTTGCGTCCGTTGTTTCTGAATCGGACATGTCCCTGTTTGTCTTTGTTTTAGAAAATAATAATTTCTTTGATGATTAAACATGAGATATCCTTCTTGGCTGTCGGATAAGATTGCCTAGTGCGCATTCCCGTTGTTGCAACTTAAATACATTGCACATTCCTCCTGTTGGAGCTTAAAAAGTATTAGATTTGCGCATTTTCATTGTTGTGACTTGAACACTTTTTGCACATTCTCGTTGTTGCGGCTTAAAAATGTTAGATTTGCGCATTCCCATTGTTGCGACTTGAACACTTTGCGCATTCTCATTGTTGTGACTTAAACACTTTGCGCATTCCCGTTATTGTGGCTTAAAAGTGTTAGATTTGCGCATTCCCGTTATTGCGACTTGAACACTTTGCACATTCCCATTGTTGCGGCTTAAAAGTGATAGATTTTGCGCATTCCCGTTGTTGCAACTTGAACACTTTACGCATTCCCATTGTTGCGGCTTAAAAGTGTTAGATTTATGCATTCCCGTTGTTGCGACTTGAACACTTTAAGCATACCCGTTGTTGCAACTTAAAAGTGTTAGATTATCCAACTCTATGGCGGTTGAATGTGGTGATCTTTGAATATGATGACTTCCGTAGTCGTTGTGATGGTGACGGTCCTCTTGACCGTTTGCGGCATTCTTTTGAATCTGATGGCCTTCTTAGATATTGGTAGCGGTTTTTTTCATATGCCTTTGGGGTGAATCTTGCGCATCATCCGTATCGATACGACTAACAAATATTCCCTACATTGTCAGGCTTTGGGTAATCTAGCACATCATCCGACTTTAGATAGAGGCAGCTTACAGATGCCTTTGACTTGTCAACTTCGAGTAATCTTGCACATCATCCCACTTTAGATAGAGGCGGCTTACAGATGTCCTTCGAATTGCCAGTTTTAAGGTAATCCCGCACTTTTATCCGATCTTGGATATATCACGACTTATTGATTTCCCTTGAATTGCTAGCCTTTGGGTAGTCCTGCACAATATCAACGTGGATATGTCATGGCTTATAGATTACCCTTTGTCACGACCCGATTTCTCAAGTCATGATGGCACCTACAATCCCTAGTAGGCGAACCAATTCCCGTAGCCCAGAACGGTTAGTAATGGGCTACTGCCTAACCAAAACGCACCAGCAAGCAGAAATAAGCGAAAGCAAAACTCAAATATAAATACATAAAGGAAACTACTCCAACCCCAAGACTTGGTATCGACAGTACAGAAGCTTCTAATAGAATACAAGTGCTAGAAGTAACAAAATACAACATAAATTGCCTCCAAAAGTACAAGGAGCAACAGTACAACCGATGAGATGTAGACAAGCCCCGACCGTCAGGCGCTCACCCTAGTCTCAAAGATTCAAAAGCTTCACGAGTCTCCAACGTGATCAACGGCGAAAGCTCAGCTAATATCTGCACAAAAAAGTGCAGAAGTGTAGTATGAGCACCAAAACCACGGGTACTCAGTAGGTATCATAGGACGACTGAGCGCATATAAGATATAAAAGCAGTAAGTAACAGATAGCAAGAAAGCAGTCACTGAAGCAATAAGCAAGGCACAAGGAGCTAGCACAGATCATCCATGACCAAGAGCTTCAAGTAACACATGCTAGCACAGAGATACAATTACTCAGAATCACAGGTGAAGGAAAGGAGCACGCACCTGGAGTCCTTGCACAACAATATAAGTAAGTAGAGAGAGAGTTGAGAAAATAGCGGTATACCGGTAACCTCAAGTGGAAGGAAAAGACGGAGAGCAGTCTAACATACTCAAAATGGAATCAACCAGTATAAGGAAATCATAACACCAATCAAATCATATGATAGCATAACCAGGGAATCACCTCACAAGTACAACTCTAGGATGAAATAACTAGGCCACAATAACCGAGAGATACCACTCAACTTCCCACAAGAATAGAACCAGAGTCTCACACCCTGCTCAGAAGGCCACACAAAAGTGCCTCAATAAGATAGGACTCCAAAGCCCTCTCAATAATAAAAAATCCCACAACCAAAGCCTCAACAGGCTAGCCATCACTAATCTTTCAAGAACCGGGTGCCAAGACAAGCTCTAAGTAAAAACAGGAGTAAATATAGTCTGTCTACAGTCCTAAAGGTCGCCCATACAACCGACGAACACAATCAAGTGAAAGCAAACCCTTCGGCATCCCATACTACCGGAGCGTACACTGAACACACAGCAAACAAGGGTGGAATCCAATGCATGATATGATATGATATGATATGAAATAGAACCTCTGTATGTACCTCCTCCGGTGCCAATCGGGCCCAGTAGGAAGGTTCCATGGAAGGACTCAGCCTGTATACCTCTACTCCACCATATACCCTTCCCTTCGGCGCACGCAGCCCGAAGCCCCAGGCCCGGAGCGGCAAGGTCCATGGAGGTCCCCGACCCCATACTAAAACTCAGTATCAAGACATGTCATCCGGAAGCAAGTCTGGGATCAAGATAGAGACCCAGTCTCAAATATGCATGCCCAGACCCCGTCCAGGACTAAAGTAGTAGAAAATGCCTCAAAAACCCCTCCAAGGGTGCCCGGGCGTAACCGGGTCTAAAACTGTAGTAAATCAAGTCTAGTGCTCCGCCCCACATAGAATAGTATCAGTAATAAAATCAAGTCTGGTGCTATGCCCCGCAGAGACTAGTATCAGTATTAAAATTAAGTCTGGTGCTCTGCCACGCAGAGACTAGTATCAGTAATAAAATCAAGTCTGGTGCTCTGCCCCGCAGAGACTAGTACCAGTAATAAAATCAGTGCGAAAACATCCAAAAATCCCCTTTTCTATCATCAACAGTACCAAAAAAGGGCCCCAGGGCCATGCAGATTTAGGAAAACTGTCAGTAGTGGCTCGCAGCCAAAACTGTAGTAAAACATGCAGGGGAAAACCTTTTTCATGGATGATATGCTCGCACACAAATATAAAAGTAGCCCAATGGCTCACAACAATTCCTATCAGCCCTGCACAGGCCCAATAGCTACTCAGCAGACATAACCAGCCTAAAAGGATAATCTCTATGTCCGGGACTCGCAGACATTCCCAAATAGCCCACCATCGATGTTCCAGAGTCAATACAAGGCCACACAGGACCACAAGGGTAATATACAATACTACACGAATACTACAAACAACGTATGAAATAACCGATGAACAAAGTGGACAAGGTCTGGGGTACCAACCTATAACAACCCATCCAAGGATGCTAATTAATGCATTTATAGCCTATATACGCAGAGTCTAGATAGGGGAAAACCATAACCTACCTGTCATCCGATGACTAGCTGGGGGAACGGCGGCGTCCAGGCTCGAACTGCTCCAGGAAGCTCTGAATCACACAAAACAAATACTTTCAACTGAAGCCCCAAAGGCGTCTCTATGAAGCCTAACCAACCAAGGTAATGAAACAATTGCTAGAATCGACAAGGCTGCAAGAATGAGCCTTAGCCAATTGATAAGGTGTTAATGTCACACTCGCGACCAGCCAACTCCAAAGCATAAAAATGAGTCCAATAACAATAACAAATGGCAGCTAAATCCAACAACAATACGTTAACCACATCTCCAAGGAGCGACGAGCTCCTGAGGCAATATTTCAAGGCATACTTCACGTTTGTCCAATCCAATCACTATCGTATGTGATCCCAAAAAGAATCGCACAATTTCCCAATCCCTCCATCACCTTACCATAACCATAACACCACAACAATAACCAAACATAACAAGATAAAGGGGCTGTCCAAAGCCACAAATCCAAAATACCATTTCGGGGCTCAGAAATCCATAAAACAATACTAGAACATATAATAATGAAGGAGGGTCGTAGGAGGAAGGTTAACTTGACAAAAAGCTTTGAAATACCAAGCTAAACATGCTGTTATAAGGACCCACCACAAGCTATAACAATATACGGCAAGAAAACATGATAAACATGTCGATAACAATAAGTTCTCCTCGGAATTGATTCTAAAGCTCAAATTAAGAATGAGTCAAGGATTTATAACCCTTACCTTCCGATAATCAAATGATAATACCATAAAAATATCAGTCCCACGAACTGCCTCCTTGCAGTAGCAACAAACGGAGCCAAAACATTGAGAAAACTATACCACGACGATGAGCTCGCGACATAGAGCAACTTCCGAATTGAAAGGATCAAGGTCCATGGATTATTTAGGGACTTTACCTCTGATTTTAAGTGCATTTTGGGTGAAAATAATGAGTTAAAACGAAGGAGAAATCAGCTTTTATAAGCTGAACCGACTTAGGATGTGGGCCTCGCTTTGACGTGTCTGCTTGTGCAGTCTTACGAAAATATGAATATCTCTCTATTCTGAAGTCGTATGGACAAACGATTTAGTGCGTTAGAAACTAGACTCGTATACCTTAGATTTGGTATATTGGGAGCCCACTAACTCTTTATAGATAGGGAGAAACACCCCAAGACATTTAACCCAAATTTGAAGAGAATTCCTTAAAGGAATTTACAATAACTTTTTCCGACTTTTGTTTCGCAACTTGCTTGACTTAAAAACTTATCATACGACCATTTTGCGATTATAATACCTCATAACACATCCCTCTTAGTATATTAGACACTATTAGTCTTACCCCAAAGGCACGGGTTACTTGAAACCTTCCAAATGGGCGAGGTGTTACACGAGGCATTTCTTTAACTCGAACTTTCGAGTAAGGAATTCCTTTGACCTACAACCTTGGTTTAATTCTTTGATATTACCAAGAATATTCTCGGAAGTCAACGATTTCCAAAGTTGAAGCTCTAAAATGAGGAACGGCCATAAAGACCAAACAAACGGCCCGGGCACCGAACTACCGATCCCGACAAGCCATAAATGACTTGGGCCACTACAAGTAAGCTCTAATGGTACAAGAAAGGGGAAAACGTGTAAATGACCGGAAGGATCATTACACCCTTGGACTATCAATTTTTGGTAGTCTCGCACTTTTACCTAATTTTGGATATTATTGGGACTTACGTATTACCCTTGAGCCATCAATCTTCAGGTTATCTTGCACACTAGCCGACTTCAGATATTGTTGCGTCTTACAGATAACTCTTAGTTTGTCAAGCTTTGGGCAATCTTGCACACTATCCGATTTCAGATGTCGTTGTGACTTACAGATGACCTTTGGCCTTCTAATTTTGGGGAAAATCTAGTACGTCATCCGATTTAGATGGCGTCTTACAGACACACTTCAGACTATATGCCTTCTACCTCGATGACAAGCGGTATTTGATTATCGGGGGTGACACGACCTTTTCCATACAATCAAATATAGCTGTATCTTCTGGCGATCAACGCTTTCGAATAAGAGTGCATAAATATCCTCAACATCAGACTCCTCCATCTTATGTGATATCGGATATAAATATGTTGAATGCCAGATTTAGCATAATAAAGGAGTAAATATACCCTCAACGTCAGACTCCTCCATCTTACGCGATATCGGATATAAATATGTTGAATGCCAGATTTGGCATGATAAATAATAATATCCTGAATGCCAGATTTGGCATAATAAAGGAGAAAATATACCCTCAACGTCAGACTCCTCCTCCTTATGCGATACCGGATATGAATATACTGAATGCCAGATTTGGCATAATAAAGGAGCAAATATACCCTCAACGTCAGACTCTTCCGCCTTACGCGATATCGGATATGAATATACTGAATGCCAGATTTGGCATAGTAAAGGATAAAATATACTCTCAATGTCAAACTCATCCATCTTACGCGATATCGGTTATAAATATGTTGAATTCTAGACTTGGCATAGTAATAATAATAATAATATCCTCAACATTAGACTTCTTCGTCTCACGCGATCTCGGATATAAGCATGTTGAGTGCCAGACTTGGCATAATGAATGATGATAATTATAATGATGATAATGATATCCTCAACGTTAGACTCCACCATCTCACGCGATCTCGGATATAATCATGCTGAGGGTCGATCCTACACAACAAGTGCGACTTAGGGACGCCTATGAATGTCATCCTCTTTGCAACTGGCCGGTAGAGGGAAATAGTCTTCGCAGGGGATGTGTATCTGCGGTATTGAATGATAATGTGGATGATCATGAAATAGTCCTCGTGACATGGTCCTCACGATATGCAAATGCAATGGCCCTCGTGGCATGGTCCTCGCGACATGCAAATATGATGACCCTCGTGGCATGGTCCTCACGACATGCAAATATGATGGCCCTCATGGCATGGTCCTCGCGACATGCAAATATGATGGCCCTCGTGGCATGGTCCTGGTGACATGCAAATATGATGGCCCTCGTGGCATGGTCCTCTCGACATGCAAATATGATGGCCCTCTTGATGTGGTTCCTGCGATATAATGTCATACAATACAATGCAACATAATATAATATGATGCAATGCGGTATGACATAATATGATGCGACATAATGCTTATGCCATGTAATGCAGTATGATGCAATGTGATGCAATACAATATGATGCAATGTGACATGGTGCAATATGAATGCGAAATGTGATGCAATGTAGTGCCGTGTGATGCAATGGCCCATGGGAAAGTCGTAGAAAACATCACCTCTGGTCTTTATTTTGTCATGTCTACTCTTTTATGGGTACCTATGCTTAAGGCAAATGGTTAGTAGACACGGTGTCGCTCTTACTAGCGACCACAGTCAAATTTGAAAAACTTTAAAGACGACGTTTATGAAGCTAATCAAAACAGACTTTCATTTGAAATGTGAATGAAATGGTCATGTCCATTTCTGGTTACAGCCATAAATACCATCCTTGAACATCATCTGTTCGTGGTAATTTCTGACTTATCGGGGATTGGCAGAGAATGTCATCGATCTCTTGTTTGGTGTCCCAATTCAAAACAGATCGAAATGTCCTGATCCATTTGGGGACTTGAGAACTTTGTCAGTCTCTCTTTATCTGGTAGTTTCTGTGAACTACAAGAAGATTCGCCCGTTCTAAGGACTTTTTTCCATCTTTGGCTTCTTTCCGCTGCTTTGGATTTTCTCACCAAATTTTGGGGCGTCGGGTCTCGTTGCATTTATTTGAACGTGTTGGATAATGAGGGACTTCTTTCTAACATACTTTTGGGGACAACCTGCATCCATAGAAATATTTTTAGTTTTTTGCCGAAACTGGTCTTTGTTGACCTCCTTCGATCTTCTACTCCTCATATTGTCTTCTCCTGATGCTTTCTAATCTTGGTTACTCGTCACCGTCGACTCTCCTCGGGCCATAGTAGACGTAAGGCGTAAAACTAGTTTTTGTAATGATCTCTAAACAAATTCTTTGGAAAACAAGGATTTGGAAAAAAGATAGTTTTGAAAGGTCTCTGCCCGTCATGTCATGTGCTAGCCCAACGAATGTCCTTTATTCGAGGTCTTGCTATTTCTGACATACTGCCGATGGACTCTGTAGATCCTCTGTCATCCCGGTTGGGGTGTTCGGAAATGATTTTTGAGAAATCTATCACTGCTGGGGATTAATCCACCAAGGACTGGGAATTTTTGAAGTAGACTCTGATCTCTCGGTATTGGGGAATTCTTTGGAGTTTGTTTCTAAACTCTTAAATGAAGCTTGGTGGAAATTTTGAGGTCCTCCTTAAAATTTCTTCCCCAGTTGATGGTTTCATGATGAATCTTATTCAATCGGCAAGAGACTTGAAACTCCGTGGGGATTATGAGATTCTTTCTCGATATTCACTTTGGTTGCTCTTCGGCTCATTCTGTATTCTGACTTGCTGGAGGATGCTCTTTGCCTTCTGAATTTTTGAGATTCCTTTCTCGAAAATTTTGCCCCAGTTTTCATTTCCTGGGTGATATGACCGAGCCGTTGTGGCGCCTACGTATCCCGTTGAGGTAGGAATCAGGTCAAATATAGTTCCCACACTTGAGTGAGAGAATGTTGGAAATAAATAAAGGAGTGACCGAAGCCGACAAAGGCCGCCTACGTATCTCATTCTTGAGAATTCAGGTTGAACGTAGTTTAGGATCGGAAGGGAAAAGATAGATTTTACTAATGGGTTGACCAAATCCTACACAGGCTTTCTACGTATCTCATTCTTGAAAATTCATGTCAAACATAGTTCGTACAAAAAGGATAAAGAATTTTGAGCTATTACAAAGCATGACAGCGACTACAATCAGGAAATGCAATTACATGGAAAGAGATAGAAGGGAAAGGAATTGTATTCAGGCGTATTATCCCTTCGTAGCATCAGAGTTGTTATAGGTTTGGGACATACTTTGATCATTCATCTCAAACAAAATCAAAGCTCCTCCAGATAGCACCTTTTGGACGATGTACAGTCCTTACCAATTTGGTGCAAACTTTTCTTTGTCTCATGGGAGGGAAGGATTAACTGTCCATTCCCTAGATTGAATTCTGGATTCACCAATAAATTTGGGGAGATGATGTTTGTGCTCTTTTCCATCCTACTACCGTAGGATCAGTCAAAGATGTTGGTGTATGGCTTGTGCAGACTGATAAGTTCTTTCTTTTGTACTTTTGACAAATGAGTACCGACGCTGATTTCTTTAACTTGACTGTTGCCTCCCAGATTGACAACCTCAAATCTTTTAGGTGGGGCCTTTTCTGGTCTTCAAAGTTCTTAGATTTCTTGGGTTGTCATTCAAGGACCATGATATCTTCAACATACTTCTCAAAATCATCATCATCTAGCTTGGTTTGTTGGTTAAGCTCTTGACATGACATGACAGTGGCAGGTTTTAACTTATTATTATCAAAACTAAAACAAAACGGGTTAGACAATAACAAGTAAACACAAATAATTTTGAACAGTAAATGTTTTCGACATAAGGAGGCTTTCATTAAAATTCCAAAAATATTCACAAACTATGGCTACAACCCACACGAATATAGATTCATGCCTTTGGGAAAGCAGTAAATAGTACGAGGAATATTAAAACATAAAGGGTGGGTCGCGGAGCCTCATACAGACCATCACCAATTTTTTCATAAAACAAACTCTTCGTCTACCCAGTCGAGCGGAGAGTCACGAGGGATGTTGCGACCCAATTCTGCAACTTTTGCCAGGCTCGGCGTCCTTAATCATGGCTGTTTAAGTGACTTATTTTAATATGGCATCACATTCTTTGGATAGGTCTCCTATTCCATCCCCTTGATCGTCACTTGTAGGGAAAGACTGGGATAGATGAGTCAAAGGTCTTAGCAATTCTTGATCATCCTCTTTATTAAGAATAGTTCTTGCATACCATTCGTCATCAGTTTCATCTGTACTGATGGTCACCTCTCCATGTTTTGGTGAAGGATTTCTACCAGGAGAGGTTGTTTGGAGAATGATGACTCTTTGATCGATTAGGTTCTGAATTTTATGTTTCAGATTGATGCAATCTTGAATGGTATGTCCAACACTTCCTGAATGATATGCACAATGTCAATTGGGTTTGAAGAATTTAGATGCTGGGTTAGCAAGCTTTGGTTCGATAGGCCGAATTAGTCCAGCTGCTTTCAGTCTCTCAAAGAGTACAGTTCGGCTTTCAGCTAATGGAGTAAAGACCCGCGGAGGCTTCTTCTTATGACTTGGATGAAATATTTTATTTTGGTATGTTGGGGTAGCTACTTCGCGGTATATTTGTGGATTTGAGTAGAAAGGAATTGGTGCTTGAAAATTTGGCTGAATGTTTTGGTATGTTTGTGGAGGCGGTTGATAATTTGGAGATGGAGCTTGGTACTTTGGGGGCGAATTTTGATATTTAGCTCGGGCGTAAAAGATGGGATAGGGGCTTTGAGAGGTTGAAGGGTAGACTTTTTGTGGCGAAGGCTTTATCGAGTCATATTTGAGAAACTTTTCGTGCTCCAGTTATAAGAAAATGCAAGGGTATTGTAGGAAGAGTGTTCAGGTGCCGCCGTATTCAAGGGAGGGACATGAAGTAGAGACCGTCCTTCACTTGGGGTGGGTAATTTTGCATGGATGATCAAATTAATCAGACTTCTTATCTCTCTCATCTCATTTCTCATCTTATCAACTTGTTTCGTCAGTAGTGCAATCAACTCACTTTTCTTAGATATGAGAGTAGTCATCCTAGTTAAAGCGATGTTCTCAGTATCCTCAGTCATTATTGTTTTTCCTAAGTTACGATCAGGGGAGGAAACCTTCTTTCTCTTGATTTATTGAGGTAAGAGGATTCTGCTATCTTTTCTCAACACAGATCAGTTTCTTTACCTGTTACAGGAAAAATAACTCAAAAAGAAGAATATATTAGATTTCATAAGTGGTAAACAACGCAAGACATTTGACTGGAAATAAAAATATAAAGTTGCTTTTGTCAAGACGAATTGATCCACGGGTAATCATTGATTCTTGGGTTTGACAGACATGAATTTGCCCATCGATTTTGGATAAGTAGGTTTTATCAGGAAAGTTGACTCATCGATCTTGTAGCATCTTGGCATGTTATACTTCTGAACTCTTCGTCACCCTTGTCAAAGTGGGAAATGAAAATTTCTTTAAAGATGGGGGACGGGCCCTGAAAAGATGTAGTTTGGATAGGGAAAGTTTGTTTTCCGAACAAGACTTAAAAGGGTTTTAAGAAGTCTTTAGATTTTTTCTGGGGAAATTTGAAGAACTTCGAGAATGATTTTGGTCGGACTTTTCACGGTGGACTTTTATCCTGCCTACGGGTTCTAAAATATTCAAATAGGAGTGGATCAATTCACCTTTGATTTGAGCAACGCACATAAGCACGTAAGACAGTTATATCATATACCAGTTTATAGCGCGTCCTATACGGATATGTGACCTTTTTATTCCAAAGGTAGGCCTAACAAATTAAAGGATGTGTGCCGTTTGTAAGACGTTCCATTACCCCAAAATATAATGTATACAAATTGATTGAATTAAACGGGGATACAAAATAAGGGGAAGGGAAGTACAAATGAATATCAGTCCCACGTAGGGGTACATTTCTAAACTAGGCCTCCATGAATTCTTTATTCTCGAACTTCTTGAACTTCTTGCAAATTATGAACGCCTTTCGAATGACAATCTTCAAAAATAAAAGACTATCTAAATGTATCCCAACCCCGAGGAACAATGGTTTATACAAACCAACATCGCATCCTTCAATTAAACACATAAGGGATGATCGTCTGTAATTGACTCGCGGCTAATAAACGCAAGGTGGTCTTTCTAATGGGCCCAATACCCCTAAGGTATTAGGTCGTCCTAGGCCAATGCCTAAAAATGGGTTTTGGTTTCGCTCTACCCTAGGTGTCTAGAGTGGGTTTATTTTGAAATAGACCGGGTCCCAAGTGGACAACTTAGGTTGAAAATACGATAGCCATTGGACGCATGACGTACCCGTAAACTATCGTATTTTTGAGAAAATGTTATTTATAGCGAGAGGCCATGAAATCATGAACCTCCCTAAAATATAAATAAAATTGCATGTCATGTGGCGGAATATGCTATGAGATGCAATGACAGTATATTTTGCGATAAATAAACATATAAGCAAACATTAATTAAAATTTACTAACTATTATAATATTTTGAATAGTTAGTCACATAAAGTTAGTCAAAAATAGTTTAAATTTTTGGTTAGAACCTAAATAAATCCCCAACAGAGTCGCCATTTCTGTTTTATCCCTTTTCGGATTTTTATTATAGAAGAATAGTTTTTGACACTTAGAAATTATTTCAAAAACTTAAAGAAAATTTCAAAATAATTCTAAAACAAACAGAGTCGCCACTTAATTTTTATAAGAAATTAAGAAAACTTAAAAGAATTTCAAAGACTTAAAAACAGAAATAAATCTTTAAAATTAGAGAAAATGGGCAAGGGTTCAAGTAACGTCTTAAGAAGGGTTTTAAGGCACTTAAGAATGTCCGTTTAAAAAGGTTGACCAAGGAACGATTTTGACTAACTTAAATGACTAATTTTGAAAGAGTTGAAAAATAATTGAGATTTAAGACAAAATGCTATCAATTCAAGGCAGGAAATAATTTGTTTCAACCAAAGAAGATCGATCCTTTGAAGAAAGATTTGAATTTAAGAGAATTTAACTCTATATAAAAGATTTAAACAATTGGTCTTCTTTTGATTAAGAGTGAAAAGAAAAGTAAACAAGAATTGTAATTATTTAAGAAAAAGTGGGGATTTTAAAGGAATCCTCTTTTGAGTGAAATATTTAAAAGAAAGATGCATTGATTTTAAAAGGGTTAACAATCAAAGAGATTTTAAACTAACTTGAGAGATCGATTGTCATGTGAAAAAAATTCATTTTAGCCTATGTGATTTGTAAAAGGAACACATTTTTTGTTTGGAGGATCTATATAAAAGTAAGATTTAGCATAAAGTCCATTTTTTCTCATCTCGACCGAAACTAAGGTGAATTACTAGATTGGAATTAAAACATATTGCAAAGTTTAAACGAGGATAAAACTAAAATAACAACACTTTTAAGGGATCTATTTAAGTTGATTAAATTAAAGTTAGAATTAAACTAATAATAATAATACACATGAAATAATAGAGAGTAGATGAATTGGGTTTTCAAGCCCATTGACAAATCTGTCCAGTCTTGGACTGGAAATTTAATGGATTTTGGTCCATTTATTTTGCATGTATACCAGCAGTATGTCACTGCTCCTTTTGCTTGTATTTTTCGTGTATACGAGTGTATATCAGTCCCATATACGCGTCTTTGTCTTCCACCTGTATGCTAGCTTCCTTTGGCTTCATTTATCACTGTATATCCATGTATACCAGCTTTGTTGATCACTAGTCCATGTTTGGACTGGGGACTGACTCGAATGTTGGGACTTTTCCCAACAGAGATGCAAGGATGAGAGTCCATCGACTCGAAAAGTATCATATACAAAGAAAGAGATAAAAAAGGATAAAGATTAGCATATGCTCAACAATGGATTCAAGCAAGATTAAATAAAGCTAATCAATTAACTTATACCCAATCATTCACAATCAAATTAATTCAAAGCTTCCCTTTTTAGCTCAAACTAATCCCAATTTCCATTCGTTTCTTCTCTTAGCAAGAAATCAATACCCAAGCTCAGAAATCTAGCAACAGTCAAGACTTTTGAAATAGGGAAGAGAAGAGCATATTTATCGAGCAACAGATGAAAAGGGCATCTCCAGAAAAAAACCAAATCCATTTTTCTATACTTATACGTCTAGGTTGTTAAATACCATATGGGATGCAGATTATAACTCGAAATCTTAGAGATATGATTGTAAAAAGAATATGAAAATGATATAGCTCTTATGCACATGAAAATAATGCGAACGACTCTAATACATTCAGATAAACAAACCTATTGAAACCTTGAGAATTGACTCCAGTTCAACAAAGAAATAACATATAGTATAGCTAAATCCACATCAGTTCCTAATGGTTTCATAACAGGGAAACTGAATTCTTGATTCTGAAATTTCCATGTCAGGTCACTAATTCATGTATGAAGGAGAAGGTAGTAGGTTATGGAAAACAATATGGAGGCAACAGATGCTAAATCACTGTAACATAAGGAAAGAACTATTTCATGCCTTGAATTTCTTCACAAAGTTTCATACATACCAGTAGAAGATCAAAATGGTTCAATTCATCAATAGAGAAAGACGAGGTAGATTCAAGGTACATCTCTACTGTTTTGACGACGATTTGAAACACAAATTGATTAGTTTTGAATAAGAATTTCAAACATGATTCAAATATTCTACGCGGTCGATACTTCTAATTCAGGTAAACCAACATGAGTACTGGAATAGTCATACCACAAGCAATCGAATTCGAACACAATCAGCAAGATTCTTCTCATGTTCCTCTAGTATCATACATATCAATCGACCATTCATATGAAGCAAGAAACAGCTATGAAATAGCAAGAACAGGGCAAAAACTTCACCAATCTCTAGTCTCGACAGCAAACATAGGGGAAAATAGGGAGCTTCGAGTCTTTAGGATCTTTAGGGAAAAATCCAAACTTATGGGTTCAAAGCTTTTTCCAAAGCTCAACCATTCCCCAAAAGGCTCAACCCATCTTTCTCTTAACTACACAAAACTAACAACAACCAGTCTGTCCCAGAATGGAACTCAACACCATCAAATATACTACAATAGGCCAGCACAGATATATAACTGAGAAAAATAACAAAGTAGGGAGTGATTTTACCTTTTTCTGGGCAGCAAAGCTGAGATGACGATTCAAGATTTTCTATCGACTTTCCGACGAGCCAAGAACTTGAAACTTCTTCGTTTTCAAATGTAATAAACAGACCCAGGAAATTTAAAATGAAACAATAGTATTTTTTCCTCCCTTTCAGCTTGAATTCTCAGATTTCCCCAAAAATCAGAGAAAAAGACTCTCCAGGATTTTTGCTATCTGAAAACTCACCTCCCAATAGTAAACAAAGGGGGTTTATATAGGAGGTTTCTGGGGGTTTCCAAAGGGTGGAAATTGGGGAAATTTCTGAGAAAGTCGGATAACGGTTGAGGGATTTTGAATCCCAAAACCCCAAATCGCCTGATGATGCCACGAATATACCCCAGGGTACGATTTCGATCATCAGCCGCTGATTTCAATTGTTCTCCACCGCAATTTCAGGGATTAAAACGTTGGAGCGATGAGGCGGATTGGTTCGAGAATCTTCTAGAAGTTTCTGGGTTTTCCAGCTCGCTAAACAGACGGAGACGGAGGATTGTTGATGATTTCTGGGGTCTTGAGAGTCGTTTGGAGCTGTTGGTTGACGAAGTGCACTGGGTTGTTATTGTCGTCGTTGTCTGTTTGCGGAACAGACAAGTGAGAGAGAAAGGGGTCATTTGGTTTGTGTGAGAAAGAAGAGAAAGAAGAATAAGGGTAGTGTTAAGGTGAGTGAGGGAGTTGGGCCGGTCGGGTCATGGGTTGGAGTGGACTCGAGTGAAGTGGGTT
This sequence comes from Jaltomata sinuosa, assembly GCA_003996215.1. Taxonomy (NCBI): domain Eukaryota; kingdom Viridiplantae; phylum Streptophyta; class Magnoliopsida; order Solanales; family Solanaceae; genus Jaltomata; species Jaltomata sinuosa. The sequence goes on along the minus strand of QJPP01003031.1, from coordinate 112,232 downwards.
GGTGTTTGGTTGAGAGGGAATTAAGTCAGGAAATTACATGGAGTGTCCTCAAAAGTGAGTGGTCTTCAATTTATGCCTCTCATAAGAAGTCTTTAAAAAATACCCTTTCTTCCTTTTTATGTATAGAACATATACATTTTTGCCCCTCTACACCATAACTCTCCATGTTCATTTGTCTCTCAACTTTTAATTTTAATTTTTCTTTTTTCTTTTATCTTTTAAATTTTTTATCTTTTTTCTTTTTTTTCTTTTTTCTCAATTTTTTTTTAATTCTCGTTTTCTTTTTTCTCAACCTTTATTTTCTTTTTTTTTTCTTTTTTTCTCTTAACTTTTTTTTTGTTTTTTTTTTTTTTCAACCTTTTTTTTTTTTTTTTTTTTTTTTTTTTTTTTTTTTTTTTTTTTTTTTTTTTTTTTTTTTTTTTTTTTTTTTTTTTTTTTTTTTTTTTTTTTTTTTTTTTTTTTTTTTTTTCTTTTTTTTTTCCTTTTCTCTTTTTTTCTTCTCTTTTTTTCTTTTTTCTTAACCTCTATTATTTTTTGCTAATGAACAAAAAGTTGGATAATCCGCAAAAAAAATCTTCTTTCTTTGAAATCGAAGTAAACTTAAGAGCGTGCTTTGTTGTTTGGAAGTCCTTTGAAACAACTCTTGCCTCTAAGACAAATGTTATAGAACATCTCATAAATCAAGACACAATGAGGTAGTGTCAAGCCTTGCTCGTGGGCATAACTTGTTGTTTGAAAAATTCTTGAGCTAAGTCTTACCTCTAAGGCAAGAGTTATAGAACATCTCATAAATTAAGACACAATGAAGTAGTGTTAACTCTTGCCCATGGGGCATAACTTATTTTTTGGGAGGCCCTTGGGCTAAGTATTGCCTCTAAGGCAAACGTTATAGAGCATCTCATGATCAAGACATAATGTGCTAGTGTCAACTCTTGCCAATGAGGCGTAACTTGTTGTTTGAAAGTCTTTGAGCTAAGTTTTGCCTCTAAGGCAAGAGTTATAGAGCATCGCATAAATCAAGATACAATGTGGTAGTGTCAACTCTTGCCCATGGGGCGTAATTTGTTATTTGGAAGTCCTTGGGCTAAGTCTTGCCTCGTAGGCAAGCGTTATAGAGCATCCCATAAATCAAGCACAATATGATAGTGTCAACTCTTGCCCATGGGGCGTAACTTGTTGTTTGAAAGTCTTTGGGCTAAGTCTTGTCTCTAAGGCAAGAGTTATAGAATGTCTCATAAATCAAGACACAATGAGGTAGTGTTAAGTCTTGCTCGTGGGGCATAACTTGTTGTTTGAAAATCCTTGAGCTAAGTCTTGCCTCTAAGGCAAGAGTTATAGAGTATCTCATAAATTTAGACATAATGAAGTAGTGTGAACTCTTGCCCATGGAGCGTAACTTGTATTTTTTGAGAGGTCCTTGGGCTAAGTCTTGCCTCTGAGGCAAGTGTTATAAAACATCTCATAAATCAAGACACAATATACTAGTGTCAAGTCTTGATCATGGGCGTAATTTGTTGTTTAGAAGTCTTTGGGCTAAGTCTTGCCTCTAAAGCAAGAATTATAGAACATCTCATAAAAAAAATAAAGGTCGAAAAAATTGATTAAAAAAAAGAGAAAAGAAAAATTAAAAACCAAAGAAAAAATAAAAAAATAGAAGTTGGGAGAAAAAAATAAATATTGAGAAAAAAAGAAAAAAACGACAAAAAAAAGACAACAAAAAATAAAGGTTGAGAAAAATAAAAAAATAAAAAAATAAAAAATAAAAGGAGAAAAAAAATAGAGATGAGAGGAGAAAAGAAAATAAATAAAGATTGAGAAAAAAGTAAAAAATGTAGAAGAAAGAATAAAAGAAAAATTAAAAGAAAAATAAAGGTTGAGAAAAAAAGAAAAAATAGAAATAAAAAAAAGAAAAAAGAAAAAGGAAAAAATAGAAATAAAAAAAAGAAAAAAGAAAAAATAGAAATAAAAAAAAGAAAAGAAAAAAGAGAAAAAGAAATATATATATAAAAGTTGAGAGACAAATAAGCATTGAAAGTTATTTAAAAATATTTGAGGTGTAGAGGGGCAAAAAAGTAGTTGCTCTATACATAAAAACATGGAAGACTATTTTTGTAAGACCATTTTTATGGGGGGCAAAAAGCAAAGCCACTCCCTTTAAAGGGCATTTGTGTAGTTGTCCCGAATTAAGTAGTGGGTTAAGGATTTGACCACTTTGCCTTGCCAATGTGGCCAAATTTCGTCAAATTGACGACCCAATAGTTTAAATCTTAGCCTAATCGTTGAGATTATAGCCAAATTAGACCTAATTGAGATTAATTCAAAGAAATTAGGCCGTAATTGAAATGGGGATAAACTAAATACGATTAATTTAACCGAGCCCTTATTATTTTAAAAACAACTAAAATAATTAATTTGCTATCATATTTGATCATGTATTTATAAAACACCAATTTCACAATTTACATCCATGTTAAATCACTTTTGACCAAGATTGGTAGTTTTTAAACCTTTTGAAATAAATTTTGGAAAAATCCTTTGAATATCTACTAAAATTTTCGAAACAATATACATCTATATATATTATGAATATACGTAGATGTATATTTATTCGTGAAGATTATAGAATACTCTCCGAAATAAATTTTGAAAAATTCTTTTAATTAATTATTTAAAATTATTTAAAACCTAAAAGCTCGATAATTAATCGAATAGTGGAGGGTAAAAATTGGGTGTCAACAGGGACTTAGCTGAAACTCATAAAGAATGAATGCATTTTTAGAAATCATAGTTAGCTGAAAGGAACATCAAACTGAGAGAAGTATCTATATGGGAAAACCATCCTCTTCTTAATACCACACTTACCATTTGCAACTAGCATTCTCACCAGCGCACATATAGATATTAAGGTCCGAGTCTAACTACATGCTTTCACCATGTTCAAGCCCATCTCAACTAAATTTCTTACATCTAGAATTACCTCCTAAGAATAGTATTCCTTCTTATCACAAAAAATCATCTAAACTTGAACTCTAATCAAAGGGTCACTAGTCGCACAAAGCAAGGGCCCATAAGTATTTCATCACGACATTCAAGTTTATAACTATGGTCACCTTATGGTTTTGTAGTTTACACTATCCAAGACTTTTCTCCTTTCCCTACCATATCTAAAAACTGTAACTTCAAGAGCTCGCACAAAGAGGCATATCAAAATTTCTCATCTAACTATTACACATGAATGATCCTCGCCCCACAATTCATACACTCCTAGAAGCTAAGATGGAACAAGCACACCAAAAAGGAATATCTACTACTTCCTATCTAAGCTACTACTTAGCTTCCTCCACTAACACCTATGACAACCTAAGCCAAAAATTGCTGAAGGAGTAGAGTGGGAGCATGAGTATCACGAATGAAGAAATACTGATCAGTCTTGACTTACACTTAGCTTGATCTAGCCACTCAAGGTGAGGTATGAGAAGTCGAGTGAAAGGGCATGAGTGTCTCACATCCTGGACTTACAAAGCATGGTTAGAGTAAGGAAATCAGAAGTATGAACTATTCAAGAAATCTGGTATGAGCATACATGATGTAGCATAATTTCATTAGCCATTACGACATATCTTGAGAACTGAGTATATAGAGCTGAGCATAGTGTGAGACATGAGCTTTCATAAATGACAAGTATCATGGTATAAAGATGGAGTTCATAGAATCATAAAGTAAGATTAGAATCAGTGTCTGGAGTAATTTCTATTTGTTCTAAGAATTGAGTAAGGGTGTGAATCCGAATGGAGTGCGTAAATTTAAATTAGGACCATGGCGCTAACACACAAGGCATGAAAAATGTGTTGTAATGATAGAAGTAGGCTTAGGATGCTAGGATTGAAATAAGCCTCTGCTCCCCTCTAACTTTGTTCTAATACTCATTAGCATCACCACCCAAGCCTCTAAAAAATCTGACTGATTCTACATCCCACCATCTCCCCCTTAGACTCATGCTACCTTTCTAAGTCCGTGGACTTTTCTCTAATCTCTAAGTGGAACTATATTCATTTCACCCTAATAGAGCAAACACTACTCTAGAAGCAAATTTGAATATACACTTCCTTCTATAGTCTAGGGCTCTCCCTCGCCTAAAAGTCTAGGCCTCAATCTTTCTATCTCATATAGGGGTTGTACATACCACATTCATTAACTTACAACATATCTGTTGCAATGACATGTCTGTAACACCCCAAACTTTCAAGGTAGGATTCCAATCATTTTTCGCGTGTAATTAGACCTGAACTTGGAAGATTTCATTATAACTAGGTGTTATAATCAAGCACTATGTGTTGGAACAGCTTTGGATATGAATTAGGGTCTTAAGGAACCCCTAGCACAAGTTAAGTTGAAAGCTTCTCTACCGGCTGAGTTTTCGTATAACTTTCTAACCAGGGTCAAATTCAAACAATCATAACTCCTAGAATACAAAGATTTAGGTAGCCTATGACCTACTAAATTAAAGATCTTCGAGTCTTCTTTCCAACGCCACTGACCGTGCATTAATCCGAGTCCGGAGTACGAAGTTATGACCAGTTTACTAAGAAGACATCTGTGTGACCAGAAGTCAGTCGAATTTTGTGAGTTAAAACAAAAGAGAAAATGGTCTGTTTTCTGGGAAAATGGTCCATTTTCACAACCGTTTTCAGGACTAGAAACTCAAAAAAATTACTGAGTTAAAAGGCTTAAGAAAATGGTCCATTTGTGGCCAAAACGGACCATTTTGGCGACCGTTTTGGACACGTTTTTCCTTCCTAGGCCAATCCAGATTCTAATTGGAATTGCCTATAAATAGGACTCTTAGGGTATTACCCCACTTCTCTATTTACCCTAACATGGATTAAAAGCAGCCTCTCAAATCCTCTCAAGGTTTCAAACATTCAAGTATCAAGAAAAATCAAGTTAGGGCTCCAAATCCAAATGATTCTTCTTCATAGTTCAAAAGCAAAACTCAAGACTTTCTTCAAGGTTTATTCCTCAAACTCTAAGATCAAGATATGTAAAGTAAATCTTTCAGTGTGGGAATCCTGTTCTCTCCACAACCAAGTTTAATTTTAGTTTCAATCCACAAATCAAGTTAGGGTTTTTGAGAAGTCAAGATACTTGAATTTGATTCCTTATCTCTTGATACAAATCTTTGAATATTCCATGCTTATTGTCAGAAATTCTATGAATTTGGATTCTCTTCCCTGGATTGATTTCTAGTTCATGTCTATTGAATTTTCCAAGAATCTTTGTGAATTTCCTCTTATGAATTTGAAAGTCTATTTGATGTTTTAAAGGATTATTTACGTTTTTTTGAAAGTATGTTTTAAAGTTACAAGTTTAAGTTCATGAAAAGTTTACAAAGAATCTTTATGTTATTATCATGTCTTGAAAAGAGAAAAAGGTTATGGTATCTTAAAAGTTAAAGAAAGTTATAAAGATTTAGAGCCAAGGCTCACAAAGATAGATATGTTCATGATACAATATTTTGAGTTAAGCATGATTTTTAGAAAGTGTTTTAAAACCTATGTTATGAGCATATAGTATGTTTTGGGAGGACTATTTAGCACCAAGATGAGTATGGGTTTAAACAACACATGCCCCAAAACTACATTGCCATCATAGGATAGGATCGTTCGCAAATAGGGTGATTCCTCTATTATTTATAGCCTTCGGGTTTAGTTTTGGGATCCCCAGGATATGTTTCATCTTATAACCCGACAAGGTATAGAATGGCTCTGTCAACAAGGGCAAGTCGTTGGGTTATGGCAATGTGGATAAAATGTTGTACTCCATGTTGCTCACATGGTTTATGTCGATTAAGAAAATCTTCCCAAAAAGAAAACTTACTTAAGTTGAGAAAACATATGATTGGCCGAGGCCACTAGTTTAAAAAGAGTTTTTTTATAAAGCATTATTTTCAAGTTTTTCCAGACTTCAGTTATTCAATTTTTAGCTTCAGTTTTAGTTTTAAGAAAGTTTTGCTCATATTATTTTAAGTTTCAGCATTGAGGTCAGTCATTCTTCTTTTCAGTTATTCAGCTTTGTCTATGGTTATATTGTTCATACCTCAGTTTTTCTACTTTATCAGTTCAGCTATTAATACTGTTTCACTTTACTACTTTGCATACCAGTACATTCAAAGTACTGACGCCTCTTTTTGGTGCTACATCATTGGACGATGTAGCCCCCAACTTTCAGATATGCAGGTTCCTGAGTAGACTCTTCAGTAGGCTATGTCATCAGCTTGGGTGAGTTCTCATTATTCTCGAGGACTTAGCAGTATTCCAGTCATTATCTTATTTTGTTACATAAAGGTAGTTGTACTCAGAATGTAATAGAGGCTTCATAGACAGAGTCAAGTCAAGTCAGTTGTAACCAGTTTTTTTTAAATATTTTATTATTTCAGATAATAAAAGCTTATATTATTTTATTTCATCTTTATACAAAGGTTAGCCCATATTTTCCAGCTTCCGTAATTTGTTTCATTAAAAGTCCAACTTTATGAATTGTATGCTAGACCAAGTGGTTCTCTTGGGCCATTCGTGGTTTCTGGTACCGGTTACGTCCAGGGTGTAGGCTCGGGGCGTGACAAACTTGGTATCAGAGCACAAAGTTCAAGTGTCCTAGGGAGTCTATGAAGCCGTGTCAGTAGGATCTTACTTATGGTTGTGAGGGTCCCCCTACTATAAATGAGAGATTATGGGCATTTAAGAAAAGTTTCTCATTCTTTCTTACTTTAGATCATGCATTAAAGTTGTCCCTAAGAAACTCATACAAGTTCGTGCGTTGTTCCAAGTTCTTCCAACCATGCCTCATCTTCGAGGTGGTAGAAACAGTAAATCTCAGACTCCTATCAAGGTGATTTTCTCATATAGAGCCCGCAGAAAGGTAAGAGGTTGCACAATGTCTTGAGAGGAGCCCATTAGTGCATTTACATCCATCGATTAAAAAGATTGCACCCTTATTCTTATGCATCGTGCATTAGATCCAGAATAATAAAAGTATCCGGACCTTTCTCTTAGCCTTATTTTAGAAAGCATTTTTAAGTGGGATGAACGTATGTGATTAGAGTTGAAAATAGTGGTGTGAACCGAGAATAGTGTGAGTGATGGGGTGGTATGTTCTTAAGTATTGGTTAAATGGAAGTAAAGAGTAGTTAAGAATGGATAGAACTAGGCTGCACTTTGTAGCTTTAAGGAAGAACCCTTTGATGTTTATAGAGTTATGAAGCTAGTTTAGACAGATGATTAAATGAGTAGTAGTGTGTGTGAAAGGAAGTTGTGCGATCATTTGATTTAAGTGTTAGGCTATAAGTTTGAGTTGCGAATGATCACTGAGGTAGAAGAAAAAAAATATGTGGATTTTGGAAATTTAATTTGTATGTTGATGTAGCATTTGTGAGAAATAAGTTGTTATGTGTGAATGTGTTAGATGAAACCTCTAGGTAAGATGTGAAGGTCTTGGCTAGGTCTAGAGGTTAGGAAAGCTAAGATGGTGAGTATGTGTGGTTACGTGGGATCGTGAGTGATAAGTGCCATGTGTGGCTAGCTAGTGGATTGGTATTGCAAAGTGTGGAAAAAGCTAAGGTGGTTGTAGAGAGTGTCCTAAAGGAGAAACTGAGGGATATATAAATGGTTAGTGTTGAGTATTTTGAGTATGGTGATGCTCCCGTTGATTTTGGAGGGAATAGTTTAGTGTATAAGATTAGTTTACAGGTTGAAGTTATTAACTATTGAACTAAGAGGGAGATGGTGAGTTGTTAAGCAAAGACTAGTCTTAGTGTCATTTGAGCTTCTCCTTTAGAGATTTGGGATTGGGTATGTCCGTGTTTTACCTTGCTTGCGTATTTACTTTATATGTTAGTTAAGATGTTACTTTACCCCAGATTTTGTGTGTTAAAACTTCCTCTCCCAGTCCATGATTAGTCCCCAAGGGAAAGAAGAGAAATCCTTACCTATGTTGTGAACTCCTACGCAAGTTCCATGTCATCCAAGTCATACTGTTTGTGCATAAAAGAATTTGTGTTTTTGTATGCTTTCATAAATATCTTGACTTTGAGTTGCAATATCTTGACTCATGTTTGCAGCCTAAGCGTATGGCAGAATTGATAATGGTTTCATTTGTTATTTCATCGTAGAGTTACCCATCATTCGAGGATGAATGATCCCAAGGGGGAGATATTGTAACACCCAAAACTTTTGAGGTAGGATTCCAATTATTTTTTGCGTGTAATTAGACCTTAACTTGGAAGATTTCATTGTAACTAGGTGTTATAGTCAAGCACTATGTATTGGAAGAGCTTTGGATATGAATTAGGTCTTAAGGAACCCCTAGCACAAGTTAAGTTGAAAGCTTCTCTATCGGCTGAGTTTTCATATAACTTTCTAACCAGGGTCAACTTCAAATAATCATAACTCCTAGAATATAAAGGGTTAGGTGGCCTATGACCCACTAAATTAAAGATCTTCGATTCTTCTTTCCAACGCCACCAATCGTACATTAATCTGAGTCCAGAGTAAAAAGTTATGACCAGTTTACTAAGAAGACGTCTGTCTGACCAGAAGTCAGTCGAATTTTGGGAGTTAAAACGGAAGAGAAAACGGTCCGTCTTCTGGGAAAACGGACCGTTTTCCCAACTGTTTTCAGTACCAAAACTCAAAAAAATAACTGAGTTAAAACGCTTAAGAAAATGGTCTGTTTGTGGCCAAAACGGACCATTTTGGCGACCGCTTTGGACACATTTTTCCTTCCTAGGCCAATCCAGATTCTAATTAGAATTGCCTATAAATAGGACTCCTAGGGTATTGCCCCACCCTTCTAAAATGTCTCTGACTTCTCTGTTTACCCTAATATGTATTAAAAGAAGCCTTTCAAATCCTCTCAAGGTTTCAAACATTCAAGTATCAAGAAAAATCAAGTTAGGACTCCAAATCCGAAGGATTATTCTTCATAGTTCAAAGGAAAAACTCAAGGCTTTCTTCAAGGTTTCTTCCTCAAACTATAAGATCAAGGTATGTAAAGTAAATCTTTCAGTGTGGGAATCCTGTTCTCCCCACAACCAAGTTCAATTTTAGTTTCAATCCACGAATCAAGTTAGGGTTTTTGAGAAGTCAAGATCCTTAAGTTTAATTCCTTATCTCTTGATACAAATCTTTGAATATTCCATGCTTATTATCAGAAATTCTATGAATTTGGATTCTCTTCCCTGGATTGATTTCTAGTTCATATATATTGTATTTTCCAAGAATCTTTGTGAATTTTCTCTTATGAATTTGAAAGTCTATTTGATGTTTTAAAGGATTATTTACGTTTTTCTAAAAGTTTGTTTGAAAGTTACAAGTTTTAGTTCATGAAAAGTTTACAAAGAATCTTTATGTTATTATCATGTCTTGAAAAGAGAAAAAGGTTATCGTATCTTAAAAGTTAAAGAAAGTTATAAAGATTTAGAGCCAAGGCTCACAAAGATAGATATGTTCATGATACAATATTTTGAGTTAAGCATGATTTTTAGAAAGTGTTTTAAAACCTATGTTATGAGCATATAGTATGTTTTGGGAGGACTATTTAGCACCAAGATGGGTATGGGTTTAGACAACACATGCCCCAAAACTACGTTGCCGTCGTAGGATAGGATCGTCCACAAATTGGGTGATTCCTCTATTATTTATAGCCTTCGGTCTCAGTTTAGGGATCCCCAGGATATGTTTCATCTTATACCCCGACAAGATATAGGATGGCTCTATCAACGAGGGCAAGTGGTTGGGTTCTGGCAATGTGGACAAAACGTTGTACTCCATGTTGCTCACATGGTTTATGTCGGTTAAGAGAAACTCCCCAAAAAGAAAACTTACTTAATTTGAGAAAACATATTATTGGCCGAGGCCACTAGTTTAAAAAGAGTTTTTTTATGAAGCATTGTTTTCAAGTTTTGCCAGACTTCAGTTATTCAGTTTTCAGCTTCAGTTTTAGCTTTAAGAAAGTTTTGCTTATATTATTTTGTAATGACCCTTCCGGTTATTTCCACGTATACGTTTTCCTTGAACCGTTAGAGCTTGTTTGTAGCGGCCCCAAGTCACTTAAGGCTCGTAAGGACGGGTATTTCGGTGTTGGGTCCATTTGTTTGGTCGCATTATAAGTTTTGAAGCCAAGCAAGTCGGCAAAAGTAATCGTAAGATCTTTAACAAATTTCCTGAACTTTGGGTAAAATGTCTCGGAGCTTTTCTTCCAATATATAAAGAGTTAGAAGTCCCCCAAAATATCAAATCGAAGGTCTACGAGTCTAGTTTCCAACTCACAAAACCTCACGTCCAACTGATCTCGGAGTAAAAAGTTATGACTGTTTTATCGCGGACTGTCTGGCAGAAAACGGGTCGCGAACTGGGTCGGGTTAAACTCGATTTAAGCCTCAACTTCACGTTTTAAAGCGCCATTTCAGTTCCGAAACAGTGAGAAAACATAAGGGAGAATTCCAAGAGAGTTCTTGAGTATCGAAATCGTGCGTACTTGAAAATATCTAATTTAAAAGTCGAAGGTGGTAGAAAATTATATTATTATTACCTTTTCAAAATATTTTAACGGAGATAGTAAATTTAGTTATGTTGAAATTTATTATTATAATATAGTAGTTTTTATTCGAAATAATTTTCTATGAATTATGGTATATTCAAAATGCTATATATATTTTACCATGAATTTACGCAATACCCGAGTATATAAATAACGGGATAAGATTTTTTTCTGGTGACCTTGCAATTGCCACCTCCACTCCACGTGTGGGTGGAGGGAGTGGCCAGCAGGTACCAACTATAAGAGGTGGCATCACATAATCATTCTCATGATGCTAATTTCTAAGTAAGTATATATTAATTAATTACTTTAGTTAGTGCATACTGTGAGAGCAATTTAATGCAATTTGCCTACTGCCGTAACTTATATATCTACATGTATATATCTTCACTAGTAGGGTTATGTTCCTTTATAATAGATAAGATTCTTATCATAATTCAACTCACATTTCAAATCTTCTACACATATATGTTTAATCATGTTGCATATGTCTCATGGAGATATTACTTAGTGTTATAATCAATTATCTACGTCAAATTATTCAAGCCCGAGTTCAAGTTTGATTTCGTTTTGGAGCTTCTTTTCGTAGAGGTTCGAGCTTGTCGTCGGACGACAGGTAGGTTACGGTTTATTTTCCCTAGACTCCGCATATATAGAATAAAATTGTATTAATGGGCATCCTTGGGTTGGTTTATTAGGTTGGTACCACAGACCTCGACCGCTTTATTCATGTCCGCCTACTTTTGTTCCTCCGTTGCTTGTAGTATTTGCCGATATATTTTACTTACCCTTGTGGTCCTGTGAGGCCTTGTTGACTCTGGAACATAGAAGGTGGGATTTTGGGAATGTCCGCGAGTCCCGGGCATAGAATTATCCTTCTAGGCTGGTTATGCTTGCTGAGTAGCTGTGGGCCTGTGCAGGGTTGATAGGTTGATTGTGAGCTGCGGGGCAGCTATTGTGTGTGATCATACCATTTCCATGCATATAAAAAGGTTTTATCCATGTTTTACTGTGGTTTTGGCTTCGGGCCTACTGGCACTGTTTTCTAAACCTTGCATGGCCCGGGGGGTCCGTTTTTGATGGAAATGATTTGGAAATGGTTGATTTCACTTGTGGAGATTTTTGGGCAAGAAAGTAAAATTATGTTTAAAATCATCAGTTTTATGATTATCGCTAGACTCGGCAGGGGCGGGGTGCTAGTTGAGTTTTCTTGTTACTTGAGATGATTTTTAGCCTCGGTCGGAACGAGCCCTGAGATAACTTTTTACTGTTTAGACTGGTTAGTGCCCGGAGCAAACCCTGTGGGGGGTTTTTGAGACATTTTCCTACTAGCTTTAAGTCCTGTGAGGCCTTGCTGGATGCTGGAACATAGAAGGTGGGAATTTTGGAATGTCCGCGAGTCCCGGGCATAGAATTATCCTTCTAGGCTGGTTATGCTTGCTGAGTAGCTGTGGGCCTGTGCAGGGTCGATAGGTTGATTGTGAGCTGCGGGGCAGCTATTGTGTGTGATCATACCATTTCCATGCATATAAAAGAGGTTTTATCCATGTTTTACTATGGTTTGCTTCGGTGCCTACTGACACTATTTTACTAAACCTTGCAGTGGCCCGGGGGCCCGTTTTTATGGAATAATTGGAAATGGTTGATTTAACTTGTGAATATTTTTGGATAAAGGAAAGTAAAATTATGTTTAAAATCATCAGTTTTACGATTATCGCTAGACTCGGCAGGGCCGGGGTGCTAGTTGAGTTTTCTTGTTACTTGAGATGATTTTTAGCCTCGGTCGGACCGAGCACCTGAGATGACTTTTTACTGTTTAGACCCGGTTACGCCCGGGCACCCTTGGAGGGGTTTTGAGACATTTTCCTACTACTTTAGTCCTGGACAGGGTCTGGGCATTGCATATTCGAGACTGGGTCTCCATCCTGATACCGGACTTGCTTCCGGGCGACATGTTCTGATACTGAGTTTTAGTATGGGGTCTGGGACCTCCATGGACCTTGCCATCCGGGCCAGGGGCTACGGGCTACGTGTGCCGGAGGAGGGGTATACGGTGGAGTAGAGGTATACGGGCAGTGTCCTTCCATGGAACCTACCTGCTGGGCCGGATCGGCGCCGGAGGAGGTATATACAGAGATACCATGGCACTTGAGATCTTCATGCATCATATCATTCATTGTTGAGGCTCCACCCTTGTTTGTTGTTTGCTGATTGTACGCTCCGGTAGTATGGGATGCCGGAGGGTTTGTTTTCACTTGTTTGTGTTCCTCGGTTGTATGGGCGGCCGGGGGACTGTAGGTAGACTTTTGCTATTTACTTACGGAATTGTTCTCTATTATGGATAAGTACGAGATTGGTTACTGCTAGACTGTTAGTTTCTGGATTTGAGATTGATATGATTAGTTGAGTTTGATTCATGTCTCTGAGCATGCCTATTATTACTCTTTCTCTCTTTTTCTTACACTTGAGGTTACCGGTATACCGTCAATTTCATAAACTTATTTTGTATACACTGTTGTTGCGAGGACCCCAGGTGCGTTGTTTCTTACTTTCACCTGTGCCTATGGTGTGTTTATTCTGCTTACTAGCCTCACATGTGGTTCTGTTGATTTCCCTCTGGGCTAGTTCCTGTGTACCTTTCGTTGATTTCTGTGACTGCTTGCTTCTATTTAGTCTATTACTACACTTTTATCTTATATGGGCCAAGTCGGCCTATGATACCTACTGGGTACTTTATGCTTCGCATTTGGTGCTCACCCCTACCCCCTGCATCTTTGGGTGCAGATCCTAGCGTGGGCCATCACCGTTAGATCACTTTGATTCATGCTTGGAGATCTGTCGGGGACTACTTCAGACTGAGGGTGAGCTCTTGGCGATCGGAGCTTAGCTTTAGTTTATCTTTTGCTTCATGTACTCTATTACCATTCAGAGACATCTGTATATATAGTTTTGGTTTATTTGCACTCCATGTATGTAGTTTGGCTCTGTACTATGATACCAGGTCTTGGGGTTTAGTTTAGTTTCCGCATATGTAGATATTTATATTCCTTTTATCTGTTCTCTTCGTCTTGTTCCCTTATTTGTTAGATAGTAGCCCATTGCTAACTGTTCTGGGCTACGGGGATTGGTTCACCTACCGGGGGTTGTAGGTGCCATCATGGCCGAGAAATTGGTTCGTGACATATTTTAAGTTTCAATATTCAGGTCAATCATTCTTCTTTTTAGTTATTCAGCTTTGTCTATGGTTATATTGTTCATGCCTCAGTTTTTCTGCTTTATCTGTTCAACTATTAATACTGTTTCACTTTACTGCTTTTCATACCAGTACATTCAAAGTACTAACGTCTATTTTTGGTCCTACATCATTGGACGATGTAGCCCCCAACTTTCAGATATGCAGGCTCCTGAGTAGACTCTTCAGTAGGCTATGTCATCAGCTTGAGTGAGTTCTCATTATTCTCAAGGACTTAGCAGTATTCCAGTTATCATCTTATTTTGTTACATAAAGGTAGTTGTACTCAGAATGTAATAGAGGCTTTATAGACAGAGTCAAGTCAAGTCAGTTGTAACTAGTTTTTTTAAATATTTTATTATTTTAGTTAATAAGAGTTTATATTATTTTATTTCATCTTTATACAAAGATTAGCCCATATTTTCCAGCTTCCGCAATTTGTTTCATTAAAAGTTCAGCTTTATGAATTATATGCCAGACCAAGTGGTTCTCTCGGGCCATTCGTGGTTTCGAGTGCCGGTTACGTCCAGGGTGTAGGCTCGGGGAGTGACAATGTCAAGCTTACATGATTCTAACTACCCATAACTCTCTCTTTCTACTACCCATCATGATACTATACTCCTCTATCACTCTCAATTCTAAGCTAAGACAACTCACAACCATACAAGAATAGGGGTCTGGGGACTATGGATGCATATAGAAAGAAATCTAGTGACATATACATTTCAGCTTCTGGAGGAATACTCTGACCCGGCTGGCTAGGCAATGAAAGGAATCGGTTAAGGAGCTCACCACCACTGTTTCCCTGCTTAGCTAAGGGACATTTACTAATTTTTTGACCTACTTTACTACAGCCGAAACAATCTATCATTCCCCGACGGCATTCACCTAGATGAAACTTATGCAACTACTACAACAAGGGTACCTCAAGGTCCTCTGAGCCCTACTATGACAAGACTGGGAATTGAGTGCATGTGTGCTAACTGAAGACGGGGTTTGTCCGGCTGATCTCTGTTGAAAAGATGACCGATTCCTACCACCATCTTTCTGCTGAATAGAGTCATGGATCCAAGTTATGGTTCTCTTGTTCTTCCTTTTTCCCTTCTTCTGTTTCTCCTTCTCATTCAACTGGGTTATCATGGCTTGAGCCAACATACAGATGGCTTCATGAAACTCTGCATTTATAACCTCGTGGTCTGGAACAGGAGGATTAGCATTTCTCTTGGGGTTTCTTCGTGGAGACCTTATCTGAAATGTGTAAGGAACGGATTAGACGGGTAAATAGAGTTAAACTCTATCACATGATATTGAACATAAAAGAAGTGAAGTATTTTCTAAGACACCTCATAGCTTCCCTCTCATAAGTATGGCGTGCTTCAACCTCATGAAAGAGACTCTACTTGATGTGGATTTCAGACACCCTAGGACTCTTGAACCTGATGCGCTGATACCAAGTTTGTCATACCCCGATCCTACCCCCTGGAAGTAACACGGAACTCGAGACCATAACTGATCTCAAGCTAACCCTTTGGCATTAGCATGACTTAAAAACTAAACAGAAACATAGAGGCAGAAGCTTAACTAAAGTAATGAGCAACTTAATATTTTATATAAATATAATTCTAAAAATGATAATCTAAATTAAGCTGAATATCTGACTCTATGTCTGAAAGCCTCTACTACTGATGACTTGCCAGGACAAGACCTTAACTAACTTTAAATGCTGAAAACTGAATGAAAGAACTAAAAGTCTAGAATGACGCTAAACTCTAAGTCCTCGGATGAGGAGGACTAATCAAGCTGGCTGGATGTGTTGCTGATCTACTAGCCTCAATTCTGGGGGTGAGCTACTGAATCTACATCATGATAGGATGCATCACAAATAGGCATATGCATATATCATGATAAAGTATACTTGAACTCATGCTTAAAA
Organism: Jaltomata sinuosa; assembly: GCA_003996215.1. Classification (NCBI taxonomy): domain Eukaryota; kingdom Viridiplantae; phylum Streptophyta; class Magnoliopsida; order Solanales; family Solanaceae; genus Jaltomata; species Jaltomata sinuosa. The sequence continues at coordinate 96,471 of QJPP01003031.1, read as the reverse complement.
CTGAGTTCATTCATAAATAGAAGAAATCATAAGTAAATATCAAAATTTGAACGTAAGTCATAAAACAATAATCCAAGCTTCAAAATAGAATAACATATAACTTAATAGTTTAAAATCATTCTTGCGGGAGTTTCTTATAACCGACAGTAAACCATGTTGAGCACCATGGAGTCTAGTGTGTTGCTCTACACTGAAAAAGGTTGTCCTAACTGGCCAATGTTAGAACCATGTACATAAGGATTCTGTCATAAGCCATAGAGGGCAACCTACAGTGGCAACGTAGTTTTAAACTTGGGTTATCTCAAACCTCATCGATTGATGCTAAATACTACTCCTAAAATAATACATATAGCTCATATAGTACTTGTGGCATACCTAATGCCAAAACTTGTTCATACTCATAATCATATTGACAAACCCAGATCATCATACCACTCACAAACCTTGGTTTTGAAAATAGTTCATGAGCGGAATGTCAGGATGTCATAGAAATCAAGAATATACTACTGTGAGCCTAAGCTCCATATCATGTCATAAATCATATGCTAAAATTATGTATTTAAAAACATGCCTTATTCATCGTGCTTTTAGCAAAATCATGGAGAACTTACTCAACAATGCATAGCTTAATAGATTTTTAAAATAGGGCTTTGATTGAAAATATACAATAGGGTGAAATCATTCTAGAAATCATTCTCAATGCATGGGCTTTTGAAAACACTTAAGGAATATCATATGAAACATGGGTAAAAGATGAGAAATCATGAATTGATGCTAGTAAACTGAATTCATAACAATTTCACAAATTGGACAAGGGTTATATTTCAAATTATGGATAGGAAACCATTTATAAGGATCCATGCAAAATCATGCAATTTAGAGTTAGAATTCATAGAAGAATCATGACGAAACAATTTATAGAAGAACCCATGAGAATTGAGTAAGAAGCCTAATTTAGAGATTTATAAAATAAATTTAGAAGATTGGAGTTTTGGGCATAAGGTTGAAGGGATTCCCTTATTGAAAACACATACCTGAACTTGAAGCTTTCCTAACTTGGGACTTGAGGATGGAGGATTAGAAAAGGAACCCTAGGCCTTGGAGCTTGAGAGAAGAATCTCTTTCTTTCTTCTTGAGGTTAGATTGAAGGAATGAGGAAAAATCTAACTTAGTATGAATAAATACCCTTTGAATAGGTCTAAAATTACTTAGTATAGGAGTTAAAAGGTGGAGGGAAAGACTTATTTATCCCCAATGAATGAATTAGAAAAATTGAAATAGGAGGTTCTACTAGTGGGTTGACGGGTCGTGGAATGGGTTGATGGGTCATCAACCCACTCGTTGAATTTAGAAGACTTGGTACCTCTCTGAAGGTAATTCCATGAGTTACAGGATAGACCGTCATTCAAAACGATGACTCATCAAGTCACTCATGGAAACTAGAGAAGAAAAGCTAAAATTTGACAAACCACAGGTCACTCTACGGACCATGGTTTTTATATACGAATTATGGACCAACCAATAGTTTCATAAGAGGTCATCCATACCTACCTGATCTTCAGCTAGTGCACCTACACCAAGGCCTAAAAATGATTAGAAATTTAGAGCACCAAGCTCTCAGTCTTAGGACAGTATGGCACAAGGGTTCACACTATACCCTACTTGCAACAAGTGTGGTAAGAATTATCTGGGTGGGTGTCGTTATGGTAAGGATAGATGCTAGAGGTGTTGCCAACAAGGCTACTTTTTAAAGGATTGTCCATTTGCCAAACTAAGCAACGGGGGAAACAGAGCCCAATCTACTACATCGTCCATCCCAGCAGGCCGAGTTGCACAGAAGGGTACTACTTCAGGGATAGATAGGGATCAAAACTGCTTGTATTCCATGTCCAGTTGCCATGAACATAAAAACTCTCCAGATGTTGTTACAACTATGTTGAAAGTTTTCTTTATTGATGCTTATGCTTTACTTGGCCCCTAGGGTTACATTATCTTTTGTAACCCCTTATATTGCTGTAAAGTTTGAAGTCATTTTTGAGAAACTCCTGGAGCCTTTTTCTATTTCAACTCCTATCTATGAGTCTATCATATTTAGGCAAGTTTATAGAAACTACACAGTGTCAGTCCATCACAAAGACACCACAACTGACCTAGTTAAGTTACACATGGTTTATTTTGATATTATTCTAGGCATGGATTAGTTGTATTCCTGTTATGCCTTAGTATATTGTAGGACTAAATTTTTGAAATATTAGTTCCCTAATGAGCCAGTCTTAGAATGAGAGGGTAGTCTAGTTGTCCTAAAGAGATGATTCATTTGGTACATTAAGGCAAGAAAGATGGTCTCCAAGGGTGTATCGATCACTTAGTCCGGGTTAAGGATTTCCCTTTAGTTAGTCCTAGTTTTTAATGAATTTTCAGAAGCCTTTCCCAATGATCTTCCTGGAGTCCCCCATAGAGGAGATAGACTTTTGAATAGATGTCCTTTCTAATACCCAACCTATTTCTATTTTGCCATATTGAATGGCTCCAGTGGTATTGAAAGAGCTAAAAGAACAGTTAAAGGATTTCCTTGATAAGGGAATCATTAGACCAAGTGTCTCTCCATGGGGTGCTCCAGTACTTTTGTGCGTAAGAAAGATGATTCTCTTAGAATATGTATCCACTATCGTTAGTTGAACAAGGTCACCATTAAGAACAAATATCTCCTCCTAATAATTAATGACATGTTCAAACAACATTAGGGTTCTAAGTGTTTTTCTAAGATAGATCTCAGATCTGGCTATCATCAGTTAAAAGTTAGAGAAAGTGACATTTTGAAGACAGCCTTCAGAACTCGGTATGGTCACTTTAAATTTCTTGTCATATCTTTTGAGTTGACTAAAACTCCTTTAGCTTTTATGGACATCATGAACAGAGTGCTTAATGAGTATCTTGACATGTTCATGATTTTATTTATCAATGACATTCTGATTTACTCCCATAGTGAAGAAGAGCATGCTAATCATCTCAGAATTATGCTACAGACACTTCAGAACCAGGAGTTGTATGCCAAATTTCTAAGTGTGAATTCTTGTTGGAATCTATGGCACTCCTTGGTCATGTTGTTTCCAGTGAAGGTATTCAGGTTGATTACAAAAGATTGAGGCAGTAAGGAATTGGCCCAGAACCATGACCCCAATGTATATTAGGAGGTTCTTGGGTTTGGCTAGTTATTACATAAGGTTTGTAGAGAGTTTTTCATTTATTGTTTCCCCATTGACCAAGCTAACTCAAAAGAAATCAAAGTTTTATTGAGCCAAAGCCTGTGAGAAGAGCTTTCAGAAGTTGAAAACTCAATTGATTTTTTCTCCAGTGTTGACCCTGCCAGAGGGAACTGATGGTTTTGTTGTTTATTGTGATGCATCTAGAGTTAGTATTAGTTGTGGTTTGATGTAGAATGGTAAGGTCACAGCTTACGCTTCCAGACAACTCAAGAACTATGAGAAGAACTACCTGACTCATAATCTTGAGTTGGTAGTGATTGTGTTTGCTTTGAATATATGGCGTCAGTATCTCTACGGTGTTCATGTTAATGTCTTCATAACTCATAAGAGTCTTTAGTACATCTTTATCCAGAAAGAATTGAGCCTGAGGCAGAGGAGATCGCTTAAATTACTCAAGGACTATGATATGAGCATTTTTTACCACCCAAGTAAGGTGAATGTAGTCATGGATGCACTTAGTAAATTGTCTATGGGAAGTAATGCTCATGTTGAAGAAGTAAAGAGAACACTTGTGAAGGATGTTCATCAAATTGCATGGTTTAGAGTTTGTCTCTTAGGCTCTGGGGATGGTGGCGTAGTTGTTCAGAATAAGTATGAATCGTCCTTAGTGGCTGAAGTGAAGAAGAAGCAGAATAGTGACCTCACCTTTCTCCAACTAAAGGAAAAAATCCACAAACAAAAGGTAATGACTTTTGAACAAGAGGGGGATGGTGTCCTAAGGTACCAAGGTAGATTGTGCATTTCAGATGTTGATGGTCTTAGAGAAGGATTATGGTAGAAGAGAACAATTATATTATAGATATTCCATTCACCCAAGCTCCACAAAGATGTACCATAACTTGAGAGAAGTCTATTGGTGGAATAACATGAAAAAAAATATTACAGATTATGTAGCTAAGTGTCCTAACTGTTAGCAGGTTAAGGTTAAGCACCAAAGGTTCAGTGGTACTTGCTCGTATGGACTTCTTTGGGTTCATGAAGGGTCAACGACATTGACAAAGTAGGACCAGGTGGTTCCTCGCGATCGCAATACCCCGATCACGTTTGCAGAGAGGAACCACCCAGGCCTAATCAACTTTGCCTTCATGATGGGTGCTCCGTATTCATGAATAAGAGGACTCCTAAGTCAAACTTTTATATTCTATTTTGAACTTAAGCTTTATTTCCATTTTTAGGAGTTTTAGAGCTCGAGTTAAGGTGATTTTTGCAGGATTTTTGATGATTATTCGCAGGGTAAGTTTCTAACCTTCTTTTTGGTAAATCCCCAATAATTCCTTGTTAATTTAATCAAATTATTGCATATAAAATTCAAACTTTTAGGTCTTTCTTACCAAAACATAAGAGAATCGAAATGAATGATTTGACAATTAATTTGAGATTTGATTTGAGCTCCATTTTTAGCAAAATTTCATATTTGAGTTCCTTATCTTATGAATAAAATGATTTTGAAAGTGTTTTCCTATTTCATCATTGAATTCTTAGAATTTACTTATTTATCAAGTTTGACTCAAAATTTTATGCTAAGATGTGAGTATCAATGGACTCGTAATTATGTATAGAGTATGTTTTTGATAGATTGGAAGCATTTTGAGGCTATTTAGAAGGGAAAGACTATTGTATGATCGTGTGGGCTTGCAGTTCAACTTTAAGGGAGATAATGGTTTACTCTTCTTCAGACTTTACATATGTGAGAACTTATCATGTAAAAAATGTTATGGGTTGGGTAAAATTTTGGGTTGAAGTACTTATTATGATGATTCGATTTTGTGATGCCCCGATTGAGTTTTTTTGCGAAAGTATAGCTTGAGATTTGAAAAAATTATTTTGTATATTATGTTTAGGTTGTTGCATTCATTACTATATAATTGAGGGGTTGAATTTTCATGATATTCCATAAAACATATAATATTATTGGGATTATCTATAATGATAGACAAACAGACTTTCTCGACATGAAAAGTAATAGATTGAAAAAAAGATGTGTCTTTCACGCAAGATTAAGCAATTCTTGATATTGAGACTTGTAGCATATGCTTTGACATGAAGAATGCATTAAAATTATTGTAATGACTCTTCCGGTCATTTCCACGTATACATTTTTCTTGTACCGTTAGAGCTTGTTTGTAGAGGCCCCAAGTCATTTAAGGCTTGTCGGGACCGGTATTTCGGTGCCGGGTCCATTTGTTTGGTCGTATGATAAGTTTTGAAGTCAAGCAAGTCGGCAAAAGTTATCGAAAGTTTCTTTAATTAATTTTCTGAACTTTGGGTAAAATGTCTCAGAGCTTTTATCTCAATATATAAAGAGTTAGAAGTCCCCCGAAATACCAAATCGAAGGTCTACGAGTCTAGTTTTCAACGCACAAAACCTCACGTCCAACTGATCTCGGAGTAAGAAGTTCTGACTATTTTACCGCGGACTGTCTGGCAGAAACGGGGTCGCGAACCGGGTCGGGTCAAAATCGATTTAAAGCCTCAACTTCACGTTTTAAAATGCCATTTTAGTTCTGAAACAGTGAGAAAACATAAGGGAGGGTTCCAAGAGAGTTCTTGAGTGATCAAGGTGCGTAATTGGAAATATTTTATTTAGGAGTTGAATGTGGTAAAAAGTTATATTTTTATTACCTTTTAAAGTATTTTTAATGTGTATGAAAAATACTTTTGTTATAAAATAATTGTGTATGTATTTATTTTATAAGAGTTTTATAGATTATTAATATTTTAACAGAGATAGTGAATTTATTTACGTCAAAGAGATGTCCACTGGTTTGTTGGATATGCTTCAGTTAGCAAATCTGTACTTGTTATGAGTACTACTTAATGATAAGTAATAACCTTTGTGCATATCCTCTCATTTCATTAATTATCCAATAATGTTTGGGGTATATTTTTATAGATAATATTTCCACCGTCAAAAACCAATTGTGGAAAGAAGTGATATATATATCACTTACATAAATTGCCCTTTAAAAAAATAATCCCCTCCATTGCATATGTATCTAACCTTCAAAACAAATGGAGTCCTTCATATGTGATTTTGGAAATTAAAAAGGGGAATAGGATGTGGCCTTAATTGTGTATCTGGACATGAAGGACTAATTTTGAGATTATATTTCTTTTAACTTTGTGGTACCGTTGGAGAAGTATAAAGGAGTGCTTTTGAAGATTTCAAATTTTCCATCTTGGTTTACTACAGGTGCGCTATATGATTTTGATATGTAGGAACTGCTCATCCTTTTTTCTTGATAAGTTAATTATCAAGCTCGGTAACTAGTGGTATGAATTGTTTACGGATTATTCCTTTAATTGGGTTTAATAAAGGGATGATTTACTACGAGTTGCAGTGGGTGTGGGAACGGAGTTGTGGTAGCTTTTGGCCAAGAGCGATTCGGGCTTGGACATCTTCGTTCTAGCAGCTTGTCATCGGAAGACCGGTAGGTTACGGTTTATTTTCCCTAGGCTTCGCATATATAGGATAAAATTATATTAATGAGCATCCTTGGGTTGGTTTATTAGGTTGGTACCACAGACCTCGACCGCTTTATTCATGTCCGCCTACTTTTGTTCTTCCGTTGCTTGTAGTACTTGCCGATATATTTTATTTACCCTTTTGGTCCTGTGAGACCTTGTTGACTCTGGAACATAGAAGGTGGGATTTTGGGAATGTCCGTGAGTCCCAGGCATAGAATTATCCTTCTAGGCTGGTTATGCTTGTTGAGTAGCTGTGGGCCTGTGCAGGGTCGATAGGTTGATTGTGAGCTGCTGGGCAGCTATTGTGTTTGATCATACCATTTCCACGCATATAAAGAGGTTTTATCCATGTTTTACTACGGTTTGGGATTCGGGCCTACTGACACTATTTTCTAAACCTTGCATGGCCCCGGAGGCCCATTTTTTTTTATGGGAATAAATTGGAAATGGTTTGATTTAACTTGTGAATATTCTTGGGTAAAAGAGAGTAAAATTATGACTTAAATCATCAGTTTTACGATTAACGCTAGACTCAGTAGGGCCGGGGTGCTAGTTGAGTTTTCTTGCTACTTGAGATGATTTTTAGCCTCGGTCGGACCGAGAACTCGAGATGACTTTCTACTGTTTAGACCCGGTTATGCCCGGGCACCCTTAGAGGGGTTTTTGAGATATTTTCCTACTACTTTAGTCCTGGACAGGGTCTGGGAATGCATATCAGAGACTGGGTCTCTATTTTGAACCCGGACTTGCTTCCGGACGACATGTTTTGATATTGAGTTTTAGTGTGGGGTCAGGGACCTCCATGGACCTTGCCATCCGGGCCTGGGGCTGCGGGCTGCGTGTGCCGGAGGAAGGGTATACGGTGGAGTAGAGGTATACGGGCAATGTCCTTCCATGGAACCTACCTGCTGGGCCGGATCGGCACCGGAGGAGGTACATACAGAGATACCATTTCACTTGAGATCTTCATGCATCATATCATTCATTGTTTGAGGCTCCACCCTTGTTTGTTGTTTGTTGATTGTACGCTCCGGTAGTATGGGATGCCGGAGGGTTTGTTTTCACTTGTTTGTGTTCCTCGGTTGTATGGGCGACCGGGGGACTGTAGGTAGACTCTTGCTATTTACTTACAGAATTGTTCCCTGTTACGGTTAAGTATGAAATTGGTTACTGCTAGACTGTTAGTTTCTGGATTTGAGATTGATATGATTAGTTGAGTTTGATTCATGTCTCTGAGCATGCCTATCACTACTCTTTCCCTCTTCTTATACTTGAGGTTACCGGTATACCGTCCATTTCGTAAACTTATTATGTATACACTGTTATTGCAAGGACCCCAGGTACGTTGTTTCTTACTTTCACCTGTGACTATGGTGTATATATTTTGCTTGTTGGCCTCACATGTGGTTCTGTTGATTTCCCTCTGGGATAGTTCCTGTGTACCTTTCGTTGATTTCTGTGACTACTTTCTTCTATTCTGCCTGTCACTACGCTTTTATCTTATATGTGCCCAGTCGGCCTATGATACCTACTGGGTACCTTATGCTTCGCATTTGGTGCTCACCCTACCCCCTGCATCTTTGGGTGCAGATCCTAGCGTGGGCCATTGCCGTTAGATCGCTGTGATTCGTGCTTGGAGATCTGTTGGGGACTACTTCAGACTGAGGGTGAGCTCTTGGCGATCGGAGCTTAGCTTTAGTTTATCTTTTTCTTTATGTACTCTATTACCATTCAGAGACATCTGTATATATTGTTCTGGATCATTTGCACTCCATGTATGTAGTTTCGGCTCTATACTATGATACCAGGTCTTGGGGTTTGGTTTAGTTTCCGCATATGCATATATATACTCCTGTTATCTATTCTCTTCATCTTGTTCTCTTACTTTTGCTTATTTGTTAGATAGTAGCCCATTACTAACTGTCCTGGGCTACGGGGATTGGTTCTCCTACTGGGGGGAATGTAGGAGCCATCATGACCGAGAAATCGGGTCGTGACAATTATGATTGTTACATTTGCATCCATCTTATTATTGTGATCATACATATACATTTATTTCATGTATCATTGGTGGGGTACGATGGAAAACTCTTTTTATTAAAAAAAAATACTGATTTTGACCCTAGTTCGAGCTTGGGCAGTGATTTTGAGAGAAATGATGATGATGTTTGCTGGAAGAAAAAGGTTTTGAATGGGAATATGAATCTCGTGAGTCCCCCATGTGTCCTACCTCATAGTATGTCACTGTGGAGGGGGTGTATAAGTAGGCATTGTACATTGTATTTTATGGCATAACATTGCATTGCATCATTTATTCTATCATTGTTATACCTTGTAGTGTTTCATATTGGTTGTTATTATTGAATTGTTCGGATGACTTTTTGAATACAGGATTTATTTAATGTTCTTTATTTGATATATTGACTACTTAAGCTCGGTCGGCCTATGATGTCTACAAAGTACTAGTGCTTTGCACTTACCCAATGTTTTCTGCATCTTTTCTGATGCAGATCTTCGTACGAGTTTCCAGCGCGATCTCTGATTCGTCATTCGTAGTCTGCTATTTGGATATGTGGTGAGCTCTAGCCTCCAGAGATTTATCCATTTCCCTCTCTATCTTCATTTACTGTTATTTTATGTTTTAGACAGTGATGTATCAAAATTTGTTAGTTTTCTTTGCTTGTATAGTTAGATAGTCTTGTGCATGTGACACCGAATCTTGAAAATATTTTGAGTGTATGCTTGTTTTTATATAGTAAGAGAGTGAAGGTTGATTTGTAGTTATTCGATGTTTCTTTTACTTTACTTTCTGCTTTTATTTATTTTCTTATTGTGTATGAGAGTTGACTTACACATCAAGGTTGAATTGGGGTACGTGCCATCACAACTCCAGCTTTGAGCTGTGACAATGTTATTCCACACTTATGATTTTGGCCATATGCTAAACTATGCTATGAGGTATGACGAAGTTTTGAGCCAAATATTTTATGTTAAAGTTCTCAAACATTAACTTATGCTTTATGTGTCACTACAAGAAATAGAGGCTTTTTCCACCGTGGATCAAAGAAATTTTTTTGTTATAAAACATGATTTTCCTACCTCATTCCCATCGAACTAGCTTTTTGGAAAAACACATGGTGAGAAACATATTCTCATTGAAATACTGAGATGCTTTCTAATTTTTCCGTGTGACGACACTACTATTTTTTCTTTTTCTACTCATTCAATCAAAATATGTGGAAATAGTCATTGAACATTTTTCAATGGAAATTTTTAATTGAATAATAGTGATTTTTTAATAGCGTGTGGGTGGACTTTCATGGAATGGATAGACGGGTTCATGTGGTTCCCTTGGTGCAAATTAATAACATGAGGTGTTGTTCATGCTCTTTCTTTTTGAGACGTGACAAACTTGTATCAAAGTCATGGACTTAAGTAAGTTTTAGGGTGTCCTAGATCTGTGTGTACTATAGTCCTTATCGGTGTGTACGTTGTAAACTACTCTTATAATACACTAACATTTATGAAATGTTTCACTTCATATTATTTTGGATGGTGCAATTACAGCTCGATTTAGGAATGAATCACAGTTTACATATGCGTTTCTCTATTATCATAAAACGGTATGCACTTGTTCAACGAACGCTAACAGAAAGGTCTCAGCCATTCCATATGCAGCTTCTGATGAGGCCCTAGCTCAACCACAGCAGGCTTTCACGGGGTTCGTCATGGCCCTGACTATAGGGAATCCCCAAATAGGATGATAATGATGTTCCAGTTGTGGCTGGTTGTCACATCTCCTCTTTGGCTATGAAGTTTGTGAGGGTGAGTCCTCCGGTCTACACGGGTGCTAACAAAGATGAGGAATCCTACCTTTTCTTAGAGGAAATTAAGAAATCTCGACATATTGTGGGGGTGTGGGTGGGAGGGGTTTACCGGAAAGATGGCCGTGCGATTGATGGCCTGTTTGAAAGATGTCGTTGACACCAAATACTTGCATTTCAAGAAAGTGAAGCCATGGGATTCTTCTCTGGTCTAGCGGCAAGAATGTGAATAGGCTATTGTGGTAAGATTTCTATCTCCTGGTACCCATACTAAATATGCTACCAAATATGAGTATGGATGAGTAGGCATGGAGTTCACTCGCCTTGCTCGTTATGCACCACACTTGGTCCCAGATGAGGATTCCAAGATTGAAAGGTTCTGTCGTAGATTATCATGGATAATTTAAGGGAAGCAGAGAAGTTTCCACTTTGGGAGCCATCATGTAAAGAAGATGATGGTTGAATCCAGTGTTCCTGGATAAACTTGAATATACAACAATGTAACTCTAAAACTACTTTCAAAATATTATACAGCACAAGAAGAACGAGAAATGCAAGTTACTGAACGGGATAAACTTTGAGCATTTGTCTTCCAAAGGCATCAGATTAACATCTTCTAATCCTCACCTAAAGCAACATAAACACTTTCTTTTAACTTTAACATCAATCTAGGGCGGAAATTTCATATGACAAACACTGCAAAATGTTTTTTTTTTAAAACACTGCAAAATGTATGAGTTCATATAGGAATATTACTTTGTATTTGTAAGCTAGAGATAAGCTCATTTATTGTCCGCTTCTCGCCTTTGGTTCGACAAGATGAACTTCCTGAGGAAGAAGATCATATTTTATATTTAGCTCTTCAAAGGTTTTCTTCATCTCCAGGATCAGTTCAGTTCTCCGTCTATTCTTCTCTCCGAAGTTCTGGAAGTTCATAGTATGGTTGAAAAACAGTGCCATCTTTATCTTGTTCAAATTTTCAATTTCTTTCACCACGACATTGTGATTAGGATGCCAGTACTGGGAAGTTCTCTCTAAATACCTGTAATTCATCGAAAAGAAAAGGGGGAACCGAAAAGAATAAGGAAATAAGGAATGAGATAATTGAAGGCAAAGAGCAAATTACTGTAAAATGAAAATATTCGATCACTAAGCTGCACCAACTTCATACAGTTATTTTGATCAAAGGATTTGTGTGAATGCATGATTGTATATTTCACTTTTCTGAGTCCAGTTTACGGTACTGAATGAAGGTCTTGCCAGTGGGTAAAGATCAACATTCAGTGGTATGTTCTTTTCTTAAATTACTCATTAAAGTTTAATAGACACAGAATACTGGAAAGAAAATGAAAAGAACACTTCACGCACTTTTTTATTTTTTCTTTTAAAGCTCCTATCTTCTCCAGCTGGGTCCTGAAATCAATGGAGAACTCGAACGAATCACTCATATCAGGACTTCTGTAGAAGTTGCTGATTGGCTTGGTGGCCAAAACTGAATTTGGGTAATATATCTTTTCGTTATCAAACCTCAAGAACACTGTTGTGAGGATATTCATTTCTTCAACTGTCATCTGTTGATTTGCAAGAAAAAATAAGAAAAATGTGAAAGTGAGAGAAAAAAGATTGCACTTAGAAGTCATTACCTGAACGCCATCAACGACACATCGATCACCAACATCAAAAGGATGCATCACAAATACAAACACAATACCTTCAAATACACACTTGCAAGTATTCCCAAACAAAAAACTAGCTACCACGAGTTGTGAAGAGAGAAAGAATATCACTTCAGTTGTCGCTATTCCCACCAAAAGGAGCCATATTATAATTATTATGACAATGAGAATTCCTGTCACTATCTTGTTCAATTGCCTCACTGCGGTTTTTGTATCATTCAAAGCATGTGACAGAGCTTTACGTCCTTGATAAACTTTAACCTGCACAACAATTATATGCGACAGTGAGAAATAGAGCCTGTGACTCATAAAAACACAGCAAAGTCATGTCTAGATTTTGTGAAAAATATTATGTTAGTTTTTATCTTATTTAGGAGATTCATATTAAATATAAATATATGTCTTGTAGCACAAGTTTAGAATCTTACGTTATTTAGGAGGTGTAGAATTTCTTACCTATGGTTGTACTTGTATATATATGGGAGTAGTGAAAAATAAAAACACTTTTCTCCAGTTTGTCTCTGATTTCTTCAAGTCATTCATGATGGAATTGTATAAGTCTGAAGTGCCATGAGTTGTGGTTCTTCTGTCAACCAATCAGTGGCAGCTCCCACAAAAGGTTTGTCCATTTGGCCGAACCTAATGCTTTTGGGGTCAATTCTATATAAAAAAAGGGCACCCCGATGCACTAAGCTCCCGCTATGCGCGAGCCCGGGGAAGGGCCGAACCACAAGGGTCTTTTCGGGTCAACCTTATATATATGAGCTAAAAAATTGTATAGACACTGTTGGATATACATTTCAGCTCTCACTCTCTCAAATTAGACCCTATAACGTCTAAATTCGAAATCCGCTGCTACAACCAACCTTGTGCATCCTCTTCTTAGAAGACTTCTTCCCTGTATGATGTGCTTATAGAATCTGCTCCATTGGGAAATATTGTGAAAGTAAAGATAGCTCTCATGGTACTCCACTAGTTGCAAAAATATATTACAACAATCTTCTAGACCCTCTTGGTTATTGTCATATTAGTGTACCTAACAGAAAGTGGGCCTTCTTTATTGTTACTTGTAGTTACTTCCAACCTCTATAAATATGAGCATGGAACATCTAGTAATCAAATGTGAATTAAGTTCTTCTACAACAGCTTAGAACACATAATCCAGGAAAATGAGACAATGTTCTGAAACATACCACCCATTCTGTTAAAGCTTTCCTATCAATCTGTCCTGTGTCGGCCACATCTATCAGGGGGAGCACAATATCCACCTCTTCTTTAATCATGAATCTCCTAAGATCATATTCATCAATGTACCTACACAAAAGAAATATATAACAGGCCATGATGCATGTAAAGAAAGGCAATACTGCTTCATAACATCAAATTAAGTGTTAAGACTGTAACAAAGAAAAATCCACAGGGTGCTTCAAATGGCAGAGTTTTCTCACTTGGAACCAGGCTGAGTGACGTTCTTGTATATGTGAACGGCAGCAGCAATCGCTTCCTCCTCATTGTTGATTTCTTTATCTGCTTGTTCATTATCTCCACCATAATCAGTATCACCGATCGAGCCAGAGATGGTGGACAGTCCTGAATTTGATATTACATCAACTAATGTTTTCATGGTCCATGCAGAGACCTTCTCCCGCTTCATCTGGTGAAGCTTATTTATATCAATCATCTCATTTTCCTTCTTTTCCTTCCCATTTTTTCCCTTCTTTGTTCTGCGCAAGCTAAGTTGACTGGCAGAACTATTTGATCTTCCCAACATTTGAGCAGAATCCATAACTGGGGGACCAGATAGGGTCAGTAGAATATACTGATGAAAAATAGCTCGTTGAATCCTGTCAAAGAATGTGTTTACATGGAAGGAAGATGCCAAAACTTTTAGCATTAATGTCTTCAAAAGCCATAAAAATGCACCTATAAGCAACGAAACAACAGTCCAAGTAATGTAATCGATAACCTTGTTTGTAATACGAGACCGTTTGACCCCATTTGTGAAGAGCAGAACCCAAGTTAGAAGAACCAAACTCAACCAAATAAAAACCTGGACACTCTTCTTCAAACCAAAAACAAAATATAGCACCTTCTTCCTCAACAAAAAGTTCAATTCAATCAATAAGACAATAAAATGAATAAACCACTTGGTCACCAGCATGCCACTAAATGTCACCATAACAAGCACAATCCACTTCCAGATCCCCAAATCCCACATTTTCAGACTTTGCAGCTTATCAACCAATAAGCTAGCAATCAAACACCCTAGAAGGAGAAAAAACACAAGCCACTCAACAAAAACTTTTAGCTTAACTCTCTTATACTTCATTTTATTTCTTGTGTTCACTTTCTTATAGATCTCCTCATGTTCGTCCACTCCTGCAGGACCACCAGGTGATGCCATTAATGGTGTCTTCGGGGTAACAGATATTGATACCGTTCTCGTTGTCTCTTTCAATGAATTCCCACTGGGACCCACTTTTGAACTAGGAGAAGCATTATTAGATACATTTCCATAAGGGGAACCTGCACTTTGTTCTGCTAGTTCGTCAAACAAGATGCCATCAATAGCCAAAGATTGTTCGCCAAATCTTGATTTGGGCTTCGAGTACACTGACCTTGAAAGTGATTTCCTCCTAGTGAGAGTTTCATTTGTGGGAATTCTGGGAGGTTTAGTGACGCTTGCACTGGACCCGGCAACTTCAGATGAGGTATAATTCCCTGGCACAGCCTTTTGATTCTGTGAACCTAAGAGTGAATCAAGTGATATTCTATTGGGTGCATCAGGTGAAGTAATAGAACTTTGATTCTTAGAATCCTCCTCATCTCCAGGGATTATAACAACCACTTCATTGGGGTTTCTCTTGTTCTCTGCCATCCTTATCTCCCCAGCAGTCTTTGTGGCTTTACCATTTGCATCCATAGAAAATACCAAGCACCTAATTAAGCAAAGGCAAAATGTCTTTGATAATCCTTCATAGAGTAACAAATAAAAGAGTTCAAATTGCGAAGAAACGGCGCCCACTTTACTTGGTATAAATTCTTGTTGAAGAATACTTGAATTCAAATACATTAAAAAGGGACAAAACCAGAAACAATTACTATCTTGAAAAGAAAATGGATGTTGCACATATAATCTATAACTGTACAAGAACTGTGACATAGAAGTTCTTTCTACTAGTGAAGAAATTAGATCTTGAGCCTAACTCAGTCATAATAACTAGCTCGTAAGGACTGGACTGGACTATCCAACACTAGACAGCCCATATACACAGTAGATGTGGGATTCCAATAACAGATCCTTGCATGATCAGAGTTGCACATCTACAGCGTAAACAACACAATAGGGAAACCAACATCAAAAATACTAAAACATCAACAGGTTTGGCTCTAATACCTTGTTTTAAAAAAAAATCTTAAATCTAACTCAACCTCAAAAGCTGACTGATGACGTAATATTATTTCCTTACTTCATTCTTCCAGCTGGTTCATTCAGTTCAAGACATGGGGAATCCAGATTACTACAGTAAAACCCAGAAATCACAAACAAAAACGAACCGCAAGAATGTAAGGTATAATACTGAGAGGAAACTGGAAATAGCTATCAAGAAGCAGAGATTAGTTGGTGAAACTCAAGCAACTGAAGAAAGCAAGTGAATATAGTGTATCTCCTAGAGAAAATGTTTCTATACAACTAAATAAAGAAGAACTTACTAGCTAGTTACGTTGAAGAGAAGAAGCAAAGTTGTTGAATGGAGAACGGAAAAGAGCTTTAGTAGAGACAGGTAAATATAGGAACCAGGTGTCCTGGTGGCACGTGCTTTGGTTTCTATATGGAGGCCAAAGCTTTACATTAGGAATGCTGACATTTTCACTCCCTCCATCCCATTTTAGATTTGACCCAAATTTTACCATAAAAACGATTAAAATTTGATATGTAAAATAAATTATAGATATTTTATATTAATAATTATTTTATTAAAAATAATATAAGAAGTTTAAGATTAAATTATTTTTAAATATATTACTCCCTCCGTTTCAAATTTATTCACCTGTTTTGACTTGACACGAAGTTCAAGAAAATAAAGAAATTTTTTGAATCTTGTGGTCTTAAATTAAACATATGTCAAATGTACTAAAATATCCCTTAATCTTGTGATCTAAAACATACTATGTTGAAAGTTAGCTTTTATGATATACATCTCATTCACGCTTCCAGTTTGGCTTGACTTTTCCTTCTTTTGCTCCTATAACTTGAGTTTGAAGCTTCTATTAGCATTGAGGTGAGGTATTTTGAAACATCTATATTTGAAATTCACAGAAAAAGGTAGCAATTCTGGGTAGAAAAAAGCGATAGAAAGGAACCCATTCCAGCTCGACTGAAAGGAGAGAGAGATATTCACTTTCTGCGTGAGGCTTAGAGGGGAGAAGCCAATCGGAAACCTTCTTTTCAAACTCACTCGATACACAAAAGAAAAGACGAAAGACGAGAATCGACACAAGCATCAATTTATTTCTTGGCAAAATAAAAAAAAATAGTTCATTTTATGAGGTACATACTTGCATGGATGATAATTAACAAGCTAGATTGCTTTTCAAGCCGCCTTAATAATACAAATAAATTGGTGAAGAAAATCATTGTAAATAAGAATGAGGAGAAGGCAAAAGTTCCCAGTTAATGAATATACCTGGGTCATTTGGTAACTAGTAAGAGTTATGCAGGTATTAGTAATGTAGGGATTAGTTATGAGGGAATTTATGTATTATTTATGCAGGGATTACTTATTCATGTATTAATTATACATGTATTAGTTATTCCACCTTCTATCTGCATAAAATAATAAATAAATTCCCTCATAACTTATACATGTATTAGTTATACGGGCTTTTAAATTGCAAATCAAACACTGTATTAATTTTATACATGAATAACTTTACTACTGACCAGCTACCAAACGATCCTTTCTCATAGTGAGATTCTCCCTCTTTAGAGATTCGAAAAACGAAAACATCGACCATTTAAAGGCTGACAGCTTCTTCCTAAACTATGAAAATAATTTTGTCCTTGTACATGCTTCTTTCTGCATAAGGGTTTTGATAAAATCAGATTCTATTTATTGTATATACTATGAATATTATTTTTTGTGCACCATATCTAAATTAAGTGGAGAAATATATACTCGTATATACTTTTGAAGATACCTTGATTTACTCATTTCAACATTACTGGATGCATCCTCTGTAAAGGAGCAAATTGAGTAGGAATTTGTCAATCATAGATTTGGATGTTCTTGATTGTTTGTTTATTCTATGAAAGTGAGAGAAATACTCCAATGATTGAGATAATATATATGTAGTAGTAGCTTGGAATTCTCCAATTTCATGATGTTGATAATAATTAACACTGTAAAATTTTAGGAACAAATAAAGAACACGAGTAGTACTGCATAGCTACACACAGTTCATCTGTAAATATTTTTTATTTATTTCTAAAAGTGAGAAATAAAATAAATAACATGGAGGTTTGCATATCATGATGAGCAGAATAGCTTTCACACATACAGCCTCATTCCGACCCATCCCCATCCACCATCCCTATCCCTCTCTCTATTTCACTCCCTCCTATAAATTATATATTTCCTATCATGTCCTCCATAAAGTGAATTGTTAAGTGATTTTACCAAAAAAATAAATAGGTTAGAGTGTAAATTATTTTAAAAAGTCCATGCATTAAGGTTGCAAAATGCAAAGAAATGATATTTCCTCCTTCTTAATTTGTATGATCTATTTTGACTTGGCACAGAGTTTAAAAAGATAAAGAAGACTTTTAAATATTGTGATCTTAAATTAACGATATATCAAATGCATCAAAATGCCCTTAAATCTTGTGGTCTTAAACATGTCATATGGAATGTTGGAACTAAAGAGTTTCTAAAAAGGGAAAGAGTCATATTTTTAAAACGGACTACAAATAAAAGTAGGTAAACAAATTGAAATGAATGGAGTAATAATTACAACCATATCGGAAAAGTAGAGATAGATAGAGAGGTAGGAATTTCTCGAACGAACCACACTCCTTCGTATACATCAGGAGAAGTCTATCAATGTACACACTAGATCGTCACGAGAGTTGTTCGTGTTAGATTAATCACGCCCAAATACACTCTTAATTTCGTTTGATGTTGTCCTCTTTGAATTAAGTTCACACTATGCTCTAAAAGGTTTCATATTGTTAAAAATATTCTTCAACTTATTGTAGTTTTTCCCCTTATTTTATTTGTAATGACCTTCGTGGTTATTTTCTTATATTCATGTCTTTTTTACAATTTTAACCCTTTTCACAACTTTTTCATAGGTAGTTCGACTTGCGGGGACGGGTAGCATGTTTTCTGAGGCATTCAGTCGAGTTCTAGATGAGTTTTCCTACTTTGGAACTCTTCAAGTTGATAGGTTTTGACTTTGGTCAATATTCGGAGAAGACAAGCTCAGATAAAAATTTCATCAGTGATGGTAGCTCCAGAACGTTGACTTTGGACTAGTGAGACCTTTGGGTTGGGTCCTGAGGCTTCCGGACTCATTTTGGGCACTTGAGTAACTTTTAAGCAAAACTGGCAAAGTGTTTAATTCGGTCAACATTTCATCAGAATGACCTCCATTGGTCATTTCGATAATTCTGTTGAGTTTTAATGACCTTTCCAGCTGGAAAGCATGTCTAGTTTGTGTTCACGGGGTTCAGAATGAATCTTGAGGGTCCGTTCAGGGACTTTGAGTTTGTTTGGAAGTTGCTGGTGTTGGTCAGCCGCCCTTGCGATGCCTGGCCTGCACCAGCGGCGCCGCGCCTACAAAAGCCAGCCGCTCCTGCGGAGCCTGGTGACATCAGCAGGGTGATGCTCCTGTAGAGCTTGTCCATTCCTGCGAAGCCACACCTGCAAAGTCAAAGGTTAGTGTTGACTTTTGCTCCTGTGGTGCTTTGTCCGCCAGTGCGACGCCGCTCCTGCGCCACTTTTTCCGCAGTTGCGACAATCGTTGCACATTTAAATGTACTCTTCTCCTTTATTTTACTAAGTGTCTAAAAATTTCCTCCATTATCGAGCTCGATTGAGAGAGTATTTCGTCATTCCTTGCCAAATTATAAAGCATTTGAGGTAATTCTTTTCCCCCTTTTATTCCATTACGCGTCTAAGCTTTAATTCTGCCTTTTATATTTTATTTGGGTATGGTTTGCTTGATTTTTTCCCATCACCTTAAAGTGACTTTCTGGACCATTTGAGGTCCGAACCCACTTCTATTTTTGCCCAACTTTGGGGCGTGCACCCCACAGCTCGTTAGAAGCATAATTGTGAAATTTGTTTTCTGTTTCATTAAGTGAATCCCGAGGGTCAATTTTTGACCCGACTTCTGGCATGAATTTTGTATATCAATATGGGTGTAATTATTCTCGTCTTGACACCTAGATTATGTTTATGATAGTGTGACAACATTTTGAGGCACTTCAAAAGGAAAAGGCTCTCGAGTGACAATTTACAATTGCAGTTTGGCCTCGTGGTAGGTTACAATTTACCTCTTTTTAGACCTGGCTTGGTTAGATATTATGTTTTATATGTTACTTGAACATTAGGGTAAGAATTAGGTTAGAATTAGGCTTAAATTCTGCTTCTGTATATTTATCCATTTTCGAGACCATAGAATAACATTATCATGTTTATCCTTAGTTTAGGGTCCTGTAGTCTTGTTATGATTAGGCTAGGACCTTAGGGTAAGGCTGAGGAGAATTTAATAGCTGAGTAGACGTTTATGCTTATTTTTGCTGTGTATTTTTGTTGCTCATATTTATTACCGTTACTGTGTAACCGTGGGCTCGAGGCCAAGGCTTAGATTGGACGGAGCTCCAGGTCAGTTATCTTATTTGAAAGGTGCTTTTGTCCTGTTCGATATATATATACTTTCTGTATTTTGTATTTTAGTAGACAGTAGCACTTTGTATAACACTATTTCTATACTTAGACGCTCTTGTACCGGGGACACCAGGTTCGAAGTTTGGTTCTTGTATATATATTTTGTCTTCCTTGGTCACTTTAGGTCCCGTTTTGTATATATCTATGCTGATGGCCCTTGTCTTATATTATTTTTCTTTCGTCTATCTATTTTGGTATTTAACTGTAGTACTGTTTCTCTTGGGTTGGCTTGCCTACTGAGAGGTTTTAGTAGGCACTATCATGGCCCGACTTTGGGTCATGACAAAATGATATCAGAGCCTTAGGTTCACTGGTCTTACTAGTAAAGAGCAAATGTCTAGTAGAGCCTCGCGGATTAGTACGATGACGTTCGTATCCTATCTGCGGGAGGCTAAAGGGGATTCTTAGAAAAAATTTCCATCTTGATTGATTCATTGCCGTGGGTTCTTGATTCTATCAACTTCTAAATGTCATTTGTTTCACTCTTTTGCATATGGTTCAAACGAGATCAACAGCATGTGATGATAAGGCGCCGACGCCTGCAGATAAAGCCCAAGCTAGGGGATGGGCTAGAGGTCGACCAAAAGGTAGAGGAAGGACATGGGAAAGGCGCCAACTCAGGCTCAAGATAGGGTACCATCACCAGAGATGGATACAGAGGTAGAGGAGGTTAAGTATTAGTCGAAGGGCATGGGGATAGCCCAGCATCCGATAGGTTTTATGGCTACACCGTTTCTTTAGGACACTCTTGTTCGTATTCTTGGTTTTTTAAAGGGCATATCATAGCTCAAGGCTTTGTTAGGTACTCTGATTGGTTCGCAGGTTAGAAACGATGCCCAGACTTCAGCCCAGGCAGTGGCATAGGGTTCAGGAGTGTAACCTACTACTGCGACTCCCTGATTAGAGGTGTTGCCTATTCCATCAGTTGCTCCGCCTATTCTAGCTAGGCCTTCTATGTCTTCTGAGGAGCAGAAGATTCTAGGTAGGTTCATTTGGTTGGGTCCTCTAAGGTTTTCAGGTAGTCTAAGAGAGGATGCCCATTAGTTTCTAGTCAGTTGCCAAGAGAGGTTACATAACCTCAGCTTGGTTGAGTCACATAGAGAAGATTACACCACATTTGAGTTAGATGGTGCAATTAAGTAGTGGTGGAGGTTGTATATTACTTTCAGGCTAGCCAGGTCACCTCTTATGACTTGGGCTTAGTTTTATGAGGCCCTCTTGGAGAAGTTTGTACCGCGCAACTTGAGGGAGTGGCTGAGGGATGAGTTCACCATGTTAGAGCAGGGCTCTATGATGGTTTTTAAGTATGAGATTTGCTTCCATGAGTTGGCTAGGTATGCCACTATGATTCTGCCTATCGAGCATGAGAAGGTGTGTTACTTTGTTAGAGGGTTGAGTCTACACCTTCGGTTGGCCACATATCACTTGATGGCTTGAGGGGTAAGTTTTCTTATAGTTGTTGATCATGCCCATAATATCAAGGATATTCATCGCCAGGCCTACAGAGGTAGCCACAAGAGCACCCACCATCAGGGTGGATTCAATAGTTCCAAATCTAGAGGTAGAGGTTTCTTCAGTAGGGGTCAGCAACATCAGCATTTCCAGTCTAGTTAGCCTATTCAGGCGACAGTGCAGATTATAAAGGGTCAGAGTAGTCAGGGTAGCTAGGGCTGGGTTCAGACTTCATGAGGTGCTTGTTGTGGGTATTCAGGCCATGGTGGCCATTCTAGTTCAGTCGGGTCATCATAGCGGGTACAACATGTCAAGGTTGTTATAAGTGAGGTGTGCTGGGCCAGTATGCTAGGGATTGTCCTTTGATTCAGTGTGTTGGGAAACAGGGTCAGCAAAGTCAGCTAGGTCAGCAGGTTCAGACCCCTAGGGCTCCAGTGCCACCAGCTAGAGGTAGTGCACAGGGTAGTAGGGGTGCTCCCCAGGGTACTCAAGATGGTCGTGGCAGTCAGAGCCACATGTATGCATTTTTAGGCCAGCCATAGATCGAGGCTTCAGATGATGTCATCACAGGTATGATCTCTATTTGTCATCAGTCAGCTTCTGCATTGTTAGATCTGGGGTCTACATTCTCTTATGTATTCGCTTATTTTTCTACTCGTCTGGAGTCTACTTGTGAGTTATTGCCTGTTCCTAGGCATGTAGCTACCCTAGTTAGAAATTCCTTAGTAATAGATCATGTATATCGGGCTTGTCTGGTTACTATATAGGGGTATGACTTGTGGGTAGACCTTGTGGTGGTGGATATGGTTGATTTTGACGTGATTCTAGGTATGGATTGGCTGTCTCATTATCATGTGGTCTTGGATTTCTTTGCCAAGACTGTTACTCTATGGATGCTTGGTATCCCTCTTATTATATGGAAGGGTCTGATAGCCACATGCTGAGGGGGGTTATATCTTTCCTAAGCGCCCAACGGTTGGTTGGAAATGGGTGCTTGGCTTATATTGCTTACGTTCATAATACTAGTGCCACCATACTTTTTATTGAGTCAGTTCTAGTGGTTTGTGAGTATTCAAATGTGTTTCCTACTGATCTACTAGGTCTTCTTCTTGATAATGTTATCAACTTCGGCATTAATATTGAGCTGGACACTCAACCTATTTCTATTATGCCATATCAGATGGCACCGGTCGAGTTGATGGAGCTTAAAGAACAACTTCAAGATCTTCTGAGTAAGGGGTTTATCAGGCCTAGTATGTCTTTGTGGAGTGCTGCTATTCTGTTCGTGAAGAAGAAAGATAGCTCTTTTGCATATGTGTATTGACTACAGACAACTGAATAAGGTAATCTCTAAGAATATATATTTGATGCCGCTTTGATGATCTATTTGAGTAGCTACAGGGTGCAGTGATGTTCTCTTAGATTGATTTTAGGTCGGGTTACTATCAGTTGAGGATCAGGGCTACGGATATCCCAAAGACTTCATTTAGGACTCAATACGACCATTATGAGTTCCTAGTCATATCTTTTGGGTTGACCATTGCCCCTGTAGAATTTATGGAGTTGATGAGCCAGTTGTTCAGAGCCTACCTGGATTCCTTTGTTATTGTGTTCATCAATGACATTTTGGTTTATTCGAGGAGTAGGGAGGAGCATAAGCAACATTTGAGAGTTGTGCTTCAGACTTTGCGAGTCAAAGGTTGTATGCCAAATTCACTAAGTATGGGTTTTGGCTTGAGTCAGTGGCATTCTTGGGGCATGTAGTGTCCAAGGATGGGATTATGGTGGATTTAGCAAATATTGTGGGAGTTCGTGATTTGGATAGACCTACTTCTCCTACCTAGGTTTGCAGTTTCATCGGGTTGGCAGGTTACTACAGGTAGTTTGTAGAGGGATTTTCTTCTATAGCAGCTCCAATGGCTAGATTGATTCAGAATAATGTCCCTTGGTCTAACGAGTGTGAGGCAAGCTTGTTGAAGCTCAAGGCCTTATTGACTTCAGCTCCGGTTCTTACTGTTCCAGTTGAGGGCTGATAAGTTGATAATCTACTAACTTATTTAGCCTTTATTCATGAATTATTTCCTTGATTTGATGAGATTTAGAAGAAATTAATGCCTTTATTGTCTTATATGTAGGCATTCTTTGTCAATGAATAAAGAAGAACATTTGAACCCAAATAAGCTGAAAGTGGAAGCCAAATCAAAAGATGACTGGAAGAATAAAGATCTATTCACAAGAGGCAAGATGACATGCATGCCGTATAAGGGCACCTGCATTTCACAGGTTCCAGCGTACAAGAAAGCTTAAGCAGTGCCTTACACTTCAGGCACCTGCGCGCCGCAAGTCACCAAGGGCGATCGCAGGTGTCCATGCAGATGGGGTCATAAGCCAAAGGCCACTCATTGTTTGAAGACTTGGCACCTATGCACCGCAAGTCGCTAGCGCGATCGCAGGTGCCTTTATACATGGTTTCGCAAGTGGCCGAAAGGCAAAACAGTCCAAATTTGATGTGGCATAATTGGGAAGCTTTCAAGACCCATTTTGGGGATCTGTGAAATGAATATAGTGCAATTTTCAATTCCCAATTAGTATTGAATAGAGAATAGAGTAGAGTACAGCTTAGAGTACAAGTTTTCTTCTCCCTTACAGTGAAAAACACCACCATTATTAATACTTTATCTTGGAATTTGAAGCTAGTTATCAAAGAATGAATGGATTTATTGAAAACCCAATTGGTATATTCTTTTTTCCTTCATTATGAGTAGCTAAATTCAATTCTAGGGGTGTGTTATGATGGGTGTTTGAATTTGGAAATGGGTGTTAGTTATTTGGGTTTATAATTGATTATTATGTGGGGGTCTATTGAATCCTTCATGTTTTCATCATAAAATTAGTGGTTGCAAACATCAATTTAGCTTACTAATTGTGTGCTTGCTTGAATAACAAGTTCATTAATTGAGTAAGGATTCAATAGTGGAGATTTGGGATATCCACCATAAATTGAGGCTAGAAATAACTTGATTTAGGAAATTCTCACCTAAGAGTTGGGGCTAGCAATAGCCTAACTCACCTAAGAGTTGGGGCTAGAAATAGCCTAACTCACCTAAGCCAATTGGTTGGTTTATTGCTCAATTATGGGGTTCGAAAGGGACCGTAGTATATATGCTTAGTGGGTTGAAAAGCTAATAAGTATAATTTAAACCAAGGCTACCCGCACTCATAATTGAGAATTTTCTTGAATAGTCGAGCCCTATCTCATTGAATGAACCTATCGGAAGCACACCCCTAACTTCCCAATTTAGATAAAAACAACCGTGTTTACGTCGTTATTTTGTTACAATTCAAATTTTAGTTCCCAAACTATTTCCCCACTTTTATTTACTTATTTGAACACTTTGCTTGCTCTCATAAATCAACTTGGCCAGTAGTGGTGAATCATCATACCATTATCCGTGGATTCAATCTTGACCTCACATTGGGTTACTTATTATTTTGCTCAACGACCATTTCCACCTCCTCCGGTAGAGTTGTTTTGGAAGTCATTCAAAAATGGCGTTGTTGTCGGGGATTGGCTTTTGATTTACCTTTTATTGTCTATTTATTCACTTTAGTTTAGCATCTTGTTCTCTTTTATGTTTTTGTTGTCTTTGGTGTTGTGAACCGGTAACTTATGAGCCACGCTAGTGAGCAAGGCAGCATGGACGGCTTCATGGATGTGGAGGACAAACATGTTTTTCATGGTGCAGCAGGCGCCATTCGGCTATCTCCCACTGTTGGAAATGCAATCTTTCATGTGACGAGCACGATGCTGAATTTAATATAAATGAGAGGATTGTTTGGCGGGCTAGCCAATGAGGATGCAAACCAACATATTCAAAACTTTGTTGTGATTTGCCAGTCCTTCAACATCCAAAATATAACCTAAGCGTCCATCCAACTTTGGCTATTTCCATTTTCTCTCACGGGAGAGGCAACCACATGGCTAGAAGAGCTCCTCGGGGCTCAATCACATCATGGAATGGGTTAGTTGAGGCTTTCTTGGACCGATTCTTTCCACCTTTATGAATGTTGCAATTGTGAAATAAAATCACAAACTTCTGATAATTGTAGGATGAGCCATTGCACGAGGTATGGTTAAGGTTCAAGAAAAAGTTGTTGCTATGTCCAAACCACGGGCTACTAGATGGGGTTCTATTGCAAAACTTTTATAAGGCACTTGATTCAATGAACAAGTCAGTGGCTATCAATATTGCGGGTGGATTTATCATGGATCAAACATACGGTCTTGCTTCAGCTCTTTTGGATAGAATGACGAAGACAAATATAGCTTGGCACACAAGAGAGGCCGAGGTGACATCGGGTATCACCTCCTCCATCATGACCAATGAAATGAGAAGGAAAGAGGAAGAACGAGACAAAGCTATGGCCAAAATGATGACCCAAGTTGAATTATTAGCCAAGCACATGATGGGTACCGAAACTAAGAGCGTAAATGCCGTTGGAACTTATGGTGCCAAAAGCCATGATGAGAGTGGTATCTATACTCCGATGGATGAAAAAGCTTGTTATCTATTGGAGGGTTCTTACCCTATGTACCAAGATGCAAATCAAGTCCCTTGGCGACCTCGAGATAAGAATCAAGGTTGGAACCAGGAGAGAGGCCATCAATGGAGAAATTGTGAGTAAAATAAGGACCACGATGATCCATGGAGAGATCATGAAAGAGATGGTGATTGCTATAATTACTGAAGTGCTAACCCATATGTGCCTCTACCCAAGGTAGACGCTTCTCCATTTCAACCAATTGTTAGTGGCCTCATAAGTTCCAAGATTGAAGACATACTGTCATGTGTGTTGAAAAGGGTAGAGTCTATGGACAATGGGGTGAAAGACTTGAAGAGTGATGCGTCTACTCTTCACCAAACCAGGAGCTCACATTCAACATTGATCAAGCACTTGGAAGCTCAAATGAACCACCTATCAGCCTAAATAAACCCTCGAGTGAAGGGCACCCTTCCTAGTGATACTCTTGTGAATCCAAAAAAGATGGCCATGTGATGGCAATTATCACACAAATTGGAAGAATGCTCGATGGTGTAAGCAATCCAATCAAAAAAGTTGTGTTTGAAAAGAATGAGAAGCTAGCAAAGAAGGTCGAGATTGAAAAGAGTTATGATACAAATCTAGAGATTGGAGTGAAGCTTAGTGCACCGAATGTGATTATTGATGATGAAAGCCCGAATGAGGAGAGGGAAAAGATCGGAGTGCCTCCTCAAGTTGTAATTGTTGTAGAGGATGAGAAAGAGGAGAAAATTCCTAATGAGCCAAGGCCATTGCCTAAATGTCCTCCTCCGTATCCTCAGAGGTTGATCAAGAAAAAAAAAGATAATCCATTCAAGAAATTTGTGGATATGTTCAGCGAATTGTCTATAAACATTCCTTTGGTTGACGCTCTAATGCAAATGCCAGGCTATGCAAAATTCATGAAGGAGCTGTTGAAAAATAAAAAAGTGGTTGATGTGGGGACGGTGGAAGTTTCCCACAGTTATAGTACAATCATGACAAGCAACTTGGCCCCCAAGAGAGAAGATTCAGGCACTTTTACCATTCCTTGCACTATTGGCATTTACTTGTTCAAAAAGGCCTTATGCAACCTTGGGGAAAGCATCCACTTGATGACTCTTGTGATCTTTAAGAATTTAGGTTTGGGGTCTCCTAAGCCAACACCAATGCGGTTGCTAATGGCTGATAATCGATAAAATAACAAATAGGTATCTTGTTTGATGTATTGGTAAAGGTGGACAAATTTATACTCCCAACGGACTTTATGGTGTTAGACTATGATGTGGACTTAGAGGTGCCTATAATTTTGGGGCATCTATTTTTGACCACCGAAAGAGCTCTCATTGAGTTGGATCTAGGAGAACTTAAATTTTGGATGGGAGGCGAAGAAGTCATGTTTAACGTATTCCAACTTATGAAGACCTCAGATAAAAATTAGGTTGTGTTAGTGATTGCCATTAAGGACGAGTTAGTTAAAGGT
The DNA here is from genome assembly GCA_003996215.1 of Jaltomata sinuosa. Lineage (NCBI taxonomy): Eukaryota > Viridiplantae > Streptophyta > Magnoliopsida > Solanales > Solanaceae > Jaltomata > Jaltomata sinuosa. The sequence goes on along the minus strand of QJPP01003031.1, from coordinate 68,787 downwards.
CCTATGGAAGATGATATTAAGGTGAACCACTGAATGATTATCCTGTTCTTTATGATGGTCGAGGAAAGAAGGACCCCGGAGAAGTTATCATGCCTAAGCCACCAAGCTGACTGGATTTATACATGGGTCCTTATGACACTCTCCCATTACCCACATCCAAGATGTTTCTAGTTTGGCAAAAGGAGGAGTTGATGAATATCTTGAGAAAGTACTTTCAAAGTTTTGGATGGGATAGTGCTAATTACATTGGCATGACCCCGGGCAATGATTGATACTTGAGGTACTATCGTCATGCCGCGACGTAAACTCAAGTGCTTCTTGGGAGGCAACCCAAGTATTTTTGATTTATTTACTTTACTTTATTGTTGTTTTTAGTTTATTTTAGGAATGCATGGAGATAGAAAAAATGGTTAAGTGTGAAAAAATCCCAGAGAGGATGTGTGCCACCACCTGCGGTTTGGATATGCCAACTCGCGGATACAAGTGGAGTCGCACCCCATTGGCAGTGAATTGAAGAAAAAAATTAAAATCAGAAGGCACATGCGATGTAAGGGGAGAAATGCACATATAGACCCACGGCTCGCACGTGCTGTCGCAGGTCCCAACCAGTGCACTAGCATGAATTAGTCATTAAATGTCACCTGCGGAACCACATGCAAAATGCAAGTCGCCAAGCGAAAAACACATATGGCACCACAGGTACATGTATGGTTTTTAAATTTTGTTGACCTACCCATTAACTGGACCCAACCCGGATGCGACCCGCGTCCTTTCATCTTCTTTCTCACCCTTAAAATTCCCTTCACTCTTCTTTTTCAACCATTACTCTCCTAAAAACCTTCAAACTCTCTCCCAAAACTCCCTCACTCTCTAAACTCTTCCCCACATCCTAAAAAAATTTCTCCACTGCTCCACCACCAGTTCACCACCACCGCACCATTCTATTTTTCAGCGAGAATTTCCTGGGTCACTATTGTAGGCCTTTAAAGCTTCAATTTTTCACTCTTCACTCCCACTTTTTCACTTGTGGAATGTCCCCGCTACTTTAAATCATTATTTTTATGTGTTTTGGGGGTATTATTATTGAAGCATGCTACTTGAATTCTACCATAGTGTATTTGTGTTTGAGATTTGAATTTTTAACTAAACGTTTGGGTCTTATGGTTGTTATGGGTTGTGAAAAACTTGGTAGATCTTATTTTTAGGATTATGCATGTTTTTGTGATGGATTTTAGCCTATAATTTTAAGTTTAGGGTGAAGTCTGAGTAACCCACTCATTGATGATATATGATATGGCCTAATGATAGATTGAACGACATCGTTCTTAAGCGCAAATCATTATTGCTACAAGTTTGATTGAGATATTGTTGTGATTAGGATAAAATTGTGAATCATTATGTTCTTGAGTAGTATATTCGATCATGAATTTTCCAGTGAGCTCTTTGGTTGAGTGAGAGTGAATATTGTTGCATTTGAATGTGATTTTCATGCTAATCATATCCTTAATATTCCTGATGATAGATGGGGTAACGCCCTTCTTAAGGGAAATTATTGAGCATATGTTTCTTATCGATTTTGGTCTCGTAATGATTGTGTAGTTTTTCGGGAAAGTCTGAGTACCCAAATAACGTAAAAGTTGGTCAACTATTGAATTGCAATGCCTTAGTGTTCTTGTAGTTTATTTCTGGCCTGTGAAAACTTATGCGCCACAGGTATGCCTTGCGAAATTCTTGTACAATCAAAGTGAAGGCGAAAAATTGAAAAATTCCCACTGCCACCCACCTGCGTTTGACATGCGCCTTGTAAGTCTTCACATGCGAAATGCAAGTGGCGATAAAGATGGAAGTATAAATTTCCAATTTACTGTCAGCAGGGGCAAAAGCACATGCATGTAAAACACTGCATGTGTTTTGCCCTTTGCCTAGGTATTCTGTCTAGAATGGGCAAATTCACCTGCGAGCTGGGAGTCTTCACGTGTGACTCACATGCGGAACACACATGCCAATAGTTCACTTGGTGCCATTTTCTTCTTTGTGCATTCAATTTCTTTTTATTTTGTTAACTTCTTGTAGTATTTCCTTTCTTTATTATTGAAAAATACGAAAATATTTTTTGTTCAATTTTCATGGTGCTCACTCTATTTGTAGGAACATGACTTCAGCTAGGCACAAAGCTAAAGAATAAGCCCCAATGGGGGCTACGACATCTGGCAATCCTTCTGGGTTTGTGCAAAATGAGAAACCATCATAAACATATATACAATTTAACCTTGAGGGGATAAAAGCTTATTATCTTAGCTTTCGAAAACAATGAACAATTACGGAAGAGTCAGGGTTTGATATAGACTCCTTCAGAGAGTCCTTTCCCAGTATAGCAGAGAAATTTGACAAGCCATGTGGGACCAATTCACTGAGATTCCAGGTCCTTATTTCCATGAGTTGTTAAGAGAATTTTGTGCATCTTATTGATGTGTCGGTGTTCTACGACATATTTGACTCCTTAAACTAAGAATAATCGTGAGTTTTCAAGCAACTATTGTTGTTTTTGATGGGTTTTATGTTTAACTTGCAGGAACGTGAACCAAAACTGAAAAAGATGGATTTTTGACACTAAAGGGCTCTACTGGTTAGTGTGACGACTCACTTGACGAATCGTCAAGGTTTTGATGAGTCTTCACACCAACTGTCAAGCTAAACAGTCAATTTACTAGCAAGTCGTCACTGGGAGGACGACTTACCAGAATTTTGCAGCAAGTCGTCACAGGCCCAATGACTTACCAGAAACATTCACTATATAGTGGCGACGGATGGCTTGACGGCTCGTCACAGACTTGACGGACCATCAGGGAAGCCGTCAAGCTTTGACAGTCAAAGTTCAGCCACTGCCTAAGAGTGACGGTTCACTTGACGGCCAGTCACATGCTTGATGGCCCATCAGGCGACCCGTCAACGCGACGCGGGATTCTGAAAATTTTATTTTTGGACTTTATTTCCTGGACTACTATAAATACCCTGTGTTAGGGTTATTTTATTATTCATTACCAAATATTTCTAGAGACTAATTGGGACGACTTTTTGAGAGGAAAAATACGACACCAACGTATTCTTCTTCTTCCTCCATTGTTCTTGAAAATTATTGGCTGCTTGTTCTTGGAAAACTAGAAGCTTGTGTTCATCTATTGTAAGATCTTTTTCTTTATATTATGAACACTATTATTTTCTTTTTCTCTAATAGCATGAGTATGTTGTGGGAGCCATGGCGAAAGTAGCAATATAGATTATGGGTAGCATTGGGTTAAATTTATATGTTGTCACGTGGTTATTCATTCGTTATTCACGTTTTCTAATGGTTGCAAACATTAGAATATACCTAGGTTTGATTTGCTTGAACAAAGAGATTAAAATCGGGAAATTTGATTAACTACAAAGATTCGAGACTACCAACTCTCGTCTTATGATTAATGTTGTAACTAGATTAATCTACTTGATGTTTAGGATTGAAATAAGAAATTTCACCTTTTCAAGTTTGAGAGAATTGAAAAGGAAATTCGTCTATTTGGTTGAGAAACGTTTAGATGATACCATTAATTCAATCACATCGTGATATACATATAGAAAGAACCCGGTTAAGCTTTGAGTCGAAATTGTTACGACGCCATGGTGAACACTTCCCTAGTTCATTCTCATATTGATTAATACTCGTTGAAACTCATAACTTATTATTTGCATTGTTCAAATCTTGATCACACAAACCCCCCATTTACCGAAAACTATTAATTATTAGTCATCTAATTCACTAACGACTTAATTTGCACCTTATTCCCTGTGGGATCGATCCCAACCTCTGTTGGGTTCTATATTTGACGACGACCGCTTACGCTTCTTAATTTGATGTGTAATTTGAGCGTTATCAAATTTTGGCACCGTTGCCGGGGAATACGGTTGTTTATTAAGTCCGGTGTGTTTATTTGACGCTTAGTCATATTTCCTGCTTTTACTTTTATTTGTTGTTTTTGTTTGTTATAGGGTACATAGTTATGCATGCCAAGTACCCGGCTCTCGGGTGAATCAACATTACCTTATGATCCCGAGCTTGCTAGAACGTTAAGGCGAACCATGAATGCACAACAACAAGAGGCAGCAAGACTAGTTGTAGGTCAGCAGGCCCAACAACACGTAAATGTTGATGATATTGAAGACGATGTTGGGCTGGATGATGAGGCTGCATCGGGTGATGGTAGAGCTGCGGAGCGTGTTGAAAATATAGCCCCCACAAACCAAAGGCAGCAGCAGAGGGGTAGAGGTCGACAGCAACCGAGGCAATTTGCTTTGGATGATGATGAGGATATCGACTTAGATGGAGTTGGTGCCACGGGCGTTATTGCGCTTCCTCCACTATCGCCTGGGGCCAAGTTCAACATTACTATCACAATGCTCCAGCTGTTGAACTTAAAGGGACTATTCCGTGGTGTTGCTGGTGATGATCCAAACTGACACCTGATGAATTTTGTGGGTATCTGCAAGTTGTTCGAATTGCCTGGAGTAAGTCAGACAGCGATCAGGCTCAGGTTATTTCCATTGACTCTGTCTAATGAGGCAGCATTATGGTTGACAGAGCTAACCCCCGACTGTATCACAACCTGGGGAGAGTTGAAAGGAGCTTTCCTAGAAAGGTTCTTTCCTCCCTCTAGGATGATACAATTGAGGGATGAAATTAGCAACTTCAGACAACAACCTCATGAGGCTTTACATGAGACCTGGTTGCGGTTCAAGAAAAAGCTGACACAATGCCCAAACCATCAGTTGACCGATAATTTTTTGATGCAGATATTCTACAGGGCAATGAATTCAGCTACCAAGTCGACACTGGATAATGCAGCAGTTGGAGCATTTATGGGTCTTACCTTTATCGATGCCACAACTATTTTGGACCGGCTCACTAAAACCAACAGGGCTTGGCATACATGGGATACAGAGGTAGCTACTAGTACTTATGCAGTCGGTATGTCAGCGGAAAAACACATGAAAGAGGAAGAGCGGGACCAAGATATGGCCCATCTGAAAACACAAATGGACCTACTGACAAAACATTTGTTGTCAGGAGGTATGGAGAAAGTGAAAGTTGTGGGTTCCCAAGGTAGAGCAACTGAGTTTGAATCTGATGAGGAGGCAAATTATGTGGGTGGTTTCCAGGCTTATGGCCAAGGAAACCAAGGTCGGAACAATTACTATGAAAAGCCTGGTTATAAGAGTTGAGAACAAGGTGATTGGAGGAGCAAAGACGATAGAGGTGGATTATACATACCACCTGGGAATCGTGACAAAGCTAGCAATGAATCAGGGACGTCCAAACTAGAGAATATGATGGCTAAGATGCTGTTGAAGGTAGAATCGACTGACTCCGGGGTAAAGGAGATGAGGACTGAATTATCAGCAATGAGTCAGGTAGTGGATTCACATTCCACCTCGATCAAGCAATTCGAGCAGCAAGTGAGTCAAATCTCAGCGTCTCTAAATCAAAGGAAGACAGGTACCTTGCCGAGTGACACCATTCAAAACCCTAGGAATTATGGGAGTTGTATGGCGATCACTATGAGAAGCGATAAAATATTATCGGAATCACATCCGGTAAATTCAGACTCAGAAAGGTAATGTTGCTGAGAAAGATGAGTTAGTAGATGCTGAAAATATGGTAGATGAGGGTGTGAGAGTATCTGTTGAAAAACTCGTTGTGGTAGAGGATGCTACTCAAGTGCTCACGGATAAAAGCAAGGAAGTTGAAAAACTTCCAACTATGATGCCTCGGCCACCGCCTCCTTTCCCACAATGGTTGAAGAAGAAAGTGGAAGATAGAAAGTTCCAAAATTTCATGACCATGCTCAAGCAGATATCAGTGAACATCCCACTGGTGGACGCTCTTGAACAAATGCCCGGATATGCCAAGTTCTTGAAGGACTTGATTACCAAGAAGAGTTCAGTGAGCTTTGAACCAGAAGATAACCTTCACCACTGCAGTACTATTTCTTCAAGATCATTAGTGGAAAAGAAGAAAGATCCAGGTGCTTTTACTGTTCCCTGTACTATTGGGAAATTCAACTTTGAAAAAGCCTTATGTGATCTTGGTGCTAGCATCAACTTGATGCCGCTAGCAGTCTATAAACAGTTGGGTTTGGGAGCTCCCAAACCAACTACCATGAGGGTGTTAATGGCTGACCGTTCAGTAAAGCGACCGGTGAGAATATTGTATGATGTGCTGGTAAAGATTGGTAAGTTTATATTCCCAGCTGACTTTGTAATCTTAGATTGTGAAGTGGACTTTGAAGTTCCCATAATATTGGGACGACCATTGTTAGCCACTGCAAGAGTGTTGGTCGACATGGAAAGAAACGAACTGACATTCAGATTAAACAATGAATTGGTCAAGTTTGATGTGTGTAAATTGATGAATCCACCAAGAGGCATGAGGGTGGTCTCGGTTATCAATGTTATTGATGAAGCCCCTATGGATGTGCATATTGAGGAGAAGGGTTTTGTTGAGACCCTAGCTGTTATGAGAATGATGTTGGGATCGCAAGAAGAGAAACCTATAGAGGAAGGCGGTGAGAACAAATCAAGAAAAAGAAAACACCGCAAGAGAACCAGCAAAGAAAAAGAGTTAGAAAGAGTAAAGAAGTTGTCTTGACTAGCTGAGGAGCCGATAAAAGAGAAAGTTGGAGCTCAACAGGATGATGTCGCTTGCACCTATTCCAGCGATTGCTCCTGCTTTGGAGACCCTGGTGGTCTCCAACATCATGCAAGACTATGAGTCCTATGGGCTTCACATGTATTCCTTTCTTTCACAGTTTTAGCTTTCACATGTATGCATTAGGGTCAATGCATGAGTCTAAGTTGAGGGTGTTGGGATACCTGTGAGTCTTTCACCACCGAGGGTTTTTGTTGTCGTGTTTCTTTTCCCTCCAGTGTGCTATCTAGTAGAACCGGCATGTTTAGGTTGTCATTTTAAATTTTGTTTGTGTTGTTTTCTGGTGTCTATAGCAAGCATGGCTCTTTGGAAAGTTGAACTAAAAGGAGCCCCCTCTGAAAAAGTTGATTTTGTACTTGTGTTTGAAATGATTGACTGTTCTGGATCTCTGAATGTCATTGAATGGATGTGATTGTAATAATTGTGCTTAAGCTGAACTATTGTTTTGATAGTTGGTAGTGGTATGGTTTCTTGGTGCCAAGTGTGTGTGAGCTTATTGTTATAAACTCTTACTCTGTGCATGCATCTAGAACTTGCCCGGTCTATTTTGTTAGGATTGAAGCTAGTTGCTTAGGAAAGGATCACAGGCCCTTTTTTTGTGTGCAGTCCACTTCCAAATGCAAATAATCCCTTTGATCCCTGTTTGAGCCATAATTGACCCTATTCTTTCAATAACCTGTCACCGTTTCTTTTTAACTTTGAATCCCTATTTTGGCCCTGGTCCTTCCTTGGACATCGTGCACCTCAACTCAGGCAATCATCCTAAGTTGAGGGTGGCTACTATAGAGGTAAATGATAAGAAAAATAGGATGGATAAGATTGGTTGTGGATAGAATGAAAATTTCGAGTGTGTGCCTAAGAAAAGAAAGAAAAAGAAACGAAAAAGAGATGAAAAAGAATTGTCAAAATAAAGAGGCCGCACCTATAGCTAGAAAGAAGGGAATAAAAAGGTGAATAAGGATGGACGAAGAAAAGTTAAGTGGAAATAGTAGGTCGGTGATTCCAAGGATGGCTTAGTCACTAACCCCTAAATGTATTCTACCTGCACCCAAAGCCACATTACAAGCCAAAATAAGTCCTGTAGTGATCCTGAGTGGTTATCTGAAAAACTGAAATAGGATAGCAAGGGCAAGCTTATGGCATCGCATGTGCATTGTTTGAAATCATTTGTGAGTGTGAGAGCCTTACCTAGTCCCAAATCTTGTGTGTGGGACTTCTTTGTGGTGAGGGCACCGAGATTTCTGTATTATCTATTGACTGTTGGGATAGCTATTGTGTGTGTATGTAGAATATTCTATCATATCGGAATGACATGTTTGGATCCTAGCAAGTTAGCATTTCATACATTTGTGTGTTACCGGGGGGCTTGATTTAAATTGAATAAGCTGTTGAATGGCCATGATTTGCTAGTGACACATGTTTATTTTCTTAGTTGAGTCGTCTTTTTGTTTTTGTTGTCATGTTTCTTGAGGACAAGCGAACGTTTTAAGTTGAGGGTGTTGATGTTTCGGTGTTCTACGACATATTTGACTTCTTTAACTAAGAATAATCGTGAGTTTTCAAGCAACCATTGTTGTTTTTGATGGGTTTTATGTTTAACTTGCAGGAACGTGAACCAAAACTTAAAAAGATGGATTTTTGACACTAAAGCGCTCTACTGGTTAGTGTGACGACTCACTTGACGAATCGTCAAGGTTTTGATGAGTCGTCACACCAACCGTCTAGCTAAACAATCAATTTACTTGCAAGTCGTCACTGGGCGGACGACTTACCAGAATTTTCCATCAAGTCATCACAGGCCCAACGACTTACCAGAAAAATTCACTGGATAGTGGCGACGGATGGCTTGACGGCTCTTCACAGACCTGATGGACCGTCAGGGAAGTCATCAAGCTTTGACAGTCGAAGTTCAGCCACTGCCTAAGAGTGACGGTTTACTTGACGGCCAGTCACATGCTTGACAGCCCGTCAGGCGACCCGTCAACGCGACGCGGGATTCCGAAAATTCTATTTTTGGACTTTATTTCCTGGACTACTATAAATACCCTGTGTTAGGGTTATTTTATTATTCATTACCAAATATTTCTAGAGACTAATTGGGATGACTTTTTGAGAGGAAAAATACGACACCAACGTATTCTTCTTCTTCCTCCATTGTTCTTGGAAATTATTGGCTGCTTGTTCTTGGAAAACTAGAAGCTTGTGTTCATCTATTGTAAGATCTTTTTCTTTTTATTATGAACACTATTATTTTCTTTTTCTCTAATAGCATGAGTAGCTAATTTCCCACAACTAGGGTTGTGGGAGCCATGGCAAAAGTAGCAATATAGATTCCGGGTAGCATTGGGTTAAATTTATATGTTGTCACGTGGTTATTCATTCGTTATTCACGTTTTCTAATGGTTGCAAACATTAGAACATACCTAGGTTTGATTTGCTTGAACAAAGAGATTAAAACCGGAAATTTGATTAACTACGAGGATTCGAGACTACCAACTCTCGTCTTATGATTAATGTTGTAACTAGATTAATCTACTTGATGTTTAGGATTGAAATAAGAAATTTCACCTTTTCAAGTTCGAGAGAATTGAAAAGGAAATTCGTCTATTTGGTTGAGAAACGTTTAGATGATACCATTAATTCAATCACATCGTGATATATACATATAGAAAGAACCCGGTTAAGCTTTGAGTCGAAATTGTTACGACACCATGGTGAACACTTCCCTAGTTCATTCTCATATTGATTAATACTCGTTGAAAATCGTAACTTATTACTTGCATTGTTCAAATATTGATCACACAAACCCCCTATTTACCGGAATCTATTGATTATTAGTCATCTAATTCACTAACGACTTAATTTGCACCTTATTCCCTGTGGGATCGACCCCAACCTCTGTTGGGTTCTATATTTGACAACGACCGCTTACGCTTCTTAATTTGAGGTGTAATTTGAGTGTTATCACCTATCAATCTAGGCAAGACATTCTGAAGAGCAAAGATTGTGTAGATAACATTCTATCCTTGCCATTGGTTTAGTGTGGGGAAATGAGGTTGACATTACCCCGCATCCATTAACTCTATATTCTAGGATGTGCCAGTGTGTGTGGGATCAGAGTTTGCCAGGAATTTAACTTCACAAGATGGTCAATATGCTTAGGTATCCAGTGTCATTGCTGAGGGTCAACCTCTTTGGGCAGTGTTCAAAGGTCATATTTCCAGCCTCAATCTAAAGTTTGAGGCACAGACGTGGTTAGATTTTATGTGCACAGGACTCATTCCATCGAAGAATACCACCTATATCTCCATTGAGGTGGATTTTCTCATCTCCTACATTATGCGGGTATCTATATCAATGAGGGGGAGATTATAGTAGATCAATTCAAGAGAAAGGCTAGGAAATATTCCACTTCTATGCCTTTCCCTGTCCTTATTGGTAAGCTTTGTCTCCATACCCAACGTCCTCTATTTTGGCCTTTAGACAAAGCCTCCCGCTCAGAGAGCGTGATTGATTTGGCCACAAAGATGGATAAAGATACTTCATGCATCAGGAAGAGAATGTTTTCTTCCAATCCACATGCATCAAAAGGTATTGGATTCCCCCTTAATGTTACTTATGCTAAATTGGAGGATCCAGCTCCCACTTCCGGGGTATCGACTATGCCCACACTGCTGCCCTATCACCTAGGTCCTTTATTCTGCCAGCGCCTTCTTCATCATGCAGGCTTATCAAGATTGCTTATATGGATCGCGATAATGATGATCAATTGTGTAAGATAGCTCGAGATATTCCAGCCATGATTTAGAATGCTATCAAATCAACCTTAAAGTCAGTAATTAGTAGTTTTGGCAAACTTTATACTCAGATTGATACAGTGGAAGGGGATGTTAGTTTACTCAGGGCAGAATTAGATCAGACTACATTGAGGGTTCCACAATTAGACCTAAACTTACCATCCCCTACTTCAGCATCACCTCAAAGAGATAGGAATCCTCCAAATGACTGGTGTATGGGAGATGACATTCCTAAAAATCTTGGACAAGATGAAACTCAAGAGGTGAAGAAAAGTGATGTGGAGGTCACACAACATCCAAGGCCCTCACATGAAGTTTAGTAGAATATTTAGTTGCATAGTATGGAGATTGAGCATCATACAAACTACAATTGGGGTCCTCCTACCCTAACTTTCCACCAGTTGATAACACTTCCAGATAGATGGGAAATTTTTGATCTATATAGCCCAATTTAGGTAGCTTGGGACCCACTGATTCCTTTCATTGCTGATTTCAAGATTGATCCGGCCCATACTTATATTCCCCCAAACCCTGAGCCTCCAAGAGAGCGACATCACAAACATTATAGAAGGCATCATCCTCATTCTTAGAGCCTGTTGGGAGTCCTCACCCCATTCCATTTGTGTTACTTTTATGCATTGAGGAAAATGTTTTGTTTTAAGTTTGTGGGTGAGGGATATTATTATTTTGATGATTGATTCCCTTGTTGGGCTTGACTGTAATCTTTATTTGGCCATGTCTTCTTTGATGTGAACTTCTTTATGCTTTATATTGTGCCCTTGTTGGGCTTGATCTTTTTGATAATCTTGTGAATGTGAGTTGCCTTAATTACTGGGTTAGTCCTACATGCTAAATTATTTCACTACCGTGCTTTTCAAATGCGCGCAGTGAGTACGCTGGGCCTAGTTCTCTAATGATTCATGAGCGCATAACTCAAATTTTGCCTTTGTTAATAATATTTAGTTTTGAATAAACTCTGAGGGTTTTCTTCATACTATAGTTCTTTCCCAAGGAGAAAAAAATTTCTTTTCTTATTTTTTTTCGGTCAAACCGAGTGACATTTTCCTATGATAGATTGAGAGGCAACTTTCTTAAGCGAAAATACCAAGTCTTAGTGTTTAGATTGAGTTTGTGTTTTGCTTGTCTCAAATGGATTCACCAAAAATTTTCTTGGCAAAGAATTTGAAAAATTGAGAAAAGCGGAGAAAATAATTTTTTCTAAGGCATTCTTTTGTCATGACTTGCACATTCTCCATTAGGCTTGATAGATTCACAAATGAGTGTGCGAAACTCAGAATAGCTTATTAAAAGTCATTTGTCCTAATTAATTTTGAGACTAATTGTGAACTTCTTGTGTTGTGATGCCTTGTGTGGTAAGGCTTACTTCATTTTGTTGCATGCATGTTGTCTAGAACTGGCCCCGAATGTGATTCAAGGCAAAATCCTAGATGTTACTTAGCTTGGAAGATGACCTTAGGCCCTTTTTGAATAACCACTGTACCCACATATACTTCCCTTAACATTGATCTTAGTTAACCATTTTGAGCTTTTAACTTTTCTTTGGCACCTTATGTTAGACACCTTAACCCTTTTTTGCATCCTCTATCTTGGCACCCATCCTCCCAAATTGCTAAAAATTTAAATGTAGGCTAAAAGCCTAAGTTTGGAGGCAGGGAATATGAATGAAAATGAAATATTGATGTAGGCAAAAGCCTAAGTTTAGGGGTGTATGCTTGTAATATGGAGAAAAAGAGGAGTGAGCTTCAAAGCAAGGTAGCACCCTATGTTACAATGTAAATTGCTTCAAAGTATCAATGAGACAAATGAATTAAAAAGAAAAGAAGAAAAATTAGTGCTACCAAATGAGTTAAACAATGGGTGTTTGAATGAATAGTTGCAGGAAAGCTTGGGTTGTGAGAGGGAGAAATAAGGTAAAGATGATGTTAAAAAATGTAAGTGGTTCACTTGAATGCCTATGATAGCATTAGAGAGGTTTAGTCACTTGTTGGTGCTGAAGCCAAATGAAATCCTCACCTTAACCCTAGCCTATATCATTGCACGCAAGTCCTTAGTAATTTAGAGCTTGGCGACTCTACATTAGTGGAAAATTACATAAAGGGCAAGCCTATGGTTCAATGGGTGTGTACTTGAATTTCATTGAGAGAGTGAGAGTTTTGTGTTCTTTTATAATCCCTATATTGTGAATTACATGATTGTGAGTGAGATTCTTTCTTGTGGTGAGTGGAATTACATCCTTGAAGTGAATAATGAAGTCTCAATTTTAATTAAGAGGAATGAATGAGACAAGTTGTGTGCCAAATCTCGAGGCAAACCTTGAAGGTAAATGCCAATGACTTGAGAAGCTTAATATTCTTGTTTTGAATGAAAAATCTCTTGATTTTGAATGAAAATTGAAGTCTCTTGATAAGAGTTTTGAAATATGTATTCGCCTTAAGATTATAGTGATACCAAATGAGATGAGCGCCTTAGTTTGAGTCTTTTGTTTTGAGTCTTGTCTTTATTATTTTCTTGAGTCTTTGAATCGGTATAGTCCTTTGTGCAGCCCTTGTGTCTTGAGAAGTTTGTTTCAATCATTTGCCTTATGAGTGCCTTGCTTGAGGACAAGCAATAGTTCAAGTTTGGAAGTTTGATAAGTTGGTAATCTACCAACTTATTTAGCCTTTATTCATGAACTATTGCCTTGATTAAATGAGATTTAGAAGGAATTTATGTCTTTATTGTCTTATATGTAGGCATTCTTGGTCAGTAAAGAAAGAAGAGGATTTGAACCCAAATGAGCTGAAAGTGAAAGCCAAATCAAAAGATGAACTAAAGAACAAAGATCTATCCATAAGAGGCTAGATGACATGCATGCCTCATGAAGGCACCTGCATTTCGTAGGTGCTAGTGCACAAGAAAGCATAAGCACTACCTTACACTTCAGGCACCTATGCATTGCAAGTCACCAAGGGCGATCACAGGTGCCCGCGCAGAAGGGGTCACAAGCCAACAACCACTCATTGTTTGAAGACTTGGCACCTACACACCGCAAGTCACAATGGGCGATTGCAGGTGCCTTCACATATGGTTTCGCATGTGGCACGAAGGGAAAAATAATCTAGTTTTGATGTGGCATAATTGGGAAGCTTTCAAGACCCATTTGGGAATCTGTGAAAGGAATATAATGTAGGTTTGAAGTTCCAATTAGTATTGAATAGAGAATAGAGTAGAGTACACCTTAGAGTACAAGTTTTCTTCTCCCTTGTAGTGGAAAACACCATTGTTGATACTTGAGCTTGGAATTTAAAGCTAGTTATTAAGAATAAATGAAATTATTGAAAAGCCAATTGGTATATTCTCCTGTTCCTTCATTATGAGTAGCTAAATTCAATTCTAGGGGTGTGTATGCTGAGTGTTTGAATTTGGGAATGAGTGTTGATTATTTAGGTAACAATTGATTATTATGTATGGGTTTATTGAATCCTTTATGTTTTCATTATAAAATTAGTGGTTGAAAATATTCATTTAGCTACTAATTGTGTGTTTGCTTGAAGAAGAAGTTCATTAATTGGGTAAGAATTCAATAGTGGAGATTTGAGATTTCCACCATAAATTGAGGCTAGAAATAGCTTGATTTTGGAAATTCCCACCTAAGAGTTGGGGCTAAAAATAGCCTAACTCACCTAAGGAAATTGGTTAGTTTATTGCCCAACTATGGGGTTCGAAAGAGACCATATTATATATACTTAGTGGGTTGAAAAACTACTAAGTATAATTTGAACCAAGTCTACCCGCACTCATAATTGAGAATTTACTTGAATAATCAATCTCTATACCATTTCATGACCCCATGGGAAGCACACTTGCATGACCCTATGGGAAGCATACCCCTAGCTTTCCAATCTTGATAAAAATAATCGTGTTTACGTCGTTATTTTGTTACAATTCAAATTTTAGTTCCCAAACCATTTCCCCACTTTTATTTACTTGTTTGAACACTTTGCTTTCTCTTGTGAATCAACTTTACTATTAGTGGTGAATCATCATACCAATCACCATGGATTCGACCCTGACCTCGCATTGGGTTACTTATTTTACTCGATGACCGTTTCTCCTCCGGGAGAGTTATTTTGGATGTCACTCAAGGGACACGAGTTTACTATTTACTGTGATGCTTTCAGAGTTGGTTTGGGTTGTGTATTGATGTAGCTGTCACGACCTGATTTCTCGGTCATGATGGCACCTACAAACCCCCAGTAGGCGAACCAATCCCTGTTGCCCAGAATGGTTAGTAATGGGCTACCATCTAATAATATAGCAGAAGAACGATATAAATAACCGAAAGCAAGGGAAATAAGCTGAAGAAAGTAATTACAGGAATATATATATGAATAAGCGGAAGCTAAACCAAACCCCAAAACCTGGTATCATAGTATGGAGCCAGACTACATCGGTAGAGTACAACGATTCAAAGCAATATATACAGATGTCTCTGAATGGTAATAAAGTACATTCAACAAAAGATAAACTAAAAGCTAAGCTCCGCTCGCCAAGAGCTCACCCTCAGTCTGAAGATATCCTAAAAATAGCTCCTCACTCGAGTCTCCAATGAGCTAATGACATGGCCCACACTAGGATCTGCACCAGAAGATGTAGAGTGTAGTATGAGCACCAATTGCAAAGCAACCGGTACCCAGTAGGTATCATAGGCCGACTGAACGCATATAAGATAAAAGAGCAGTAATAAGAAGAATAGAAAACAATTAGTCACAGAAGGTTACGAATAAGTACATGGAAGCTAGCACAGAAGGATATAATCAGGAACAATACATATGGCTAGCTAAAAGAATGCACATCACAGGCGAAAGAAAGCAATACGTACCCGGGATCCTCGCAACAACAAGTATTAAAGAAGAGTTTAGAAAGCTGGCGGTACACCGGTAACCTCAACGAATAGAGAAGGAGGGGGAAGAGAACAGTAAACATGCACGAATACAAGGAACGATAACCAAACTAAGCATGCAATCTAAAGTCAAGAATTCAATAACTAGAAGCCCAATTTAACCTTAAAAATATCCAAAGTCATAAGAACCACAATAGAGCGAAATAGTTACAACGAGTTTACCTATAGTCCCACGGGCGCCCATACCCCAAGGAACACAAATAAGTGAAGACAAACCCTCTGGCATCCCATACTACCGGAGCGTACATTTGATACGCCCAAATTACAACTCCAATTACAAAGCATAAGTGGTCGTCGTCAAATATAGAACCCAACAAAGGTTGGGGTCGATCCCACAGGGAATAAGGTGCAAATTAAATCGTTAGTGAATTAGTTGACTAGTAATCAATAGTTTCCGGTAAATTGGGGGGGGGGGTTTCTGTGATCAATATTTGAACAATGCAAGTAACTAATTGCGAGTTTAAACGAGTATTAATCAATATGAGAATGAACTAGGGAAGTGTTCACCATGGCGTCGTAACAATTTTGACTCAAAGCTTAACCGGGTTCTTTCTATATGCATATCACGATGTGATTGAATTAATGGTATCATATAAACGTTTCTCAACCAAATAGAGGAATTTCCTTTTCAATTCTCTCAAACTTGAAAAGGTGAACTTTCTTATTTCAATTCTAAACATCGAGTAGATTAATCTAGTTACAACATTAATCATAAGACGAGAGTTGGTAGTCTCAAATCCTCGTAGTTAATCAACTTTCCTGATTTTAATCTCTTTGTTCAAGCAAATCAAACCTAGGTATGTTCTAATGTTTGCAACCATTAGAAAACGTAAATAACGAATGATTAACTACGTGACAGCATATAAATTTAACCCAACGCTACCCGGAATCTACATTGTGACTCTTGCCATGGATCCCACAACCCTAGTTGTGGGGAGTTTAGCCACTCATGCTAGCAGAGCGAAGTAAAGAAATACTAGTATTCATATGAGAAGAAGGAATTCTTACAATAGAAAATTAATACTTTACTTTGAACTTCGTAAAATCCGAGCACCAATGGTGAAAATCCCAAGAACAACGGAAAGAGAGGAAGAAAACATGTTTGTGTCGTGTTTTCCTCTCTAAAACTCATCCAAACGTTCGCACAAAATATTAGTTAATGAATAATAAAATAACCCTAACACAGGGTATTTATAGTAGTCCAGGAAATAAAGTCCAAAAATAGAATTTTTAGAATCCCGCGTCGCGTTGACGGGTTGCCTGACGGACCGTCACGCATGTGACGGGCCATCACAGCTAAACAGTGAGCTCCCAGGCAATATTTCTGGTAAGTCGTCGGTCCTGTGATGGCTTGCTGGTAAATTCTGGTAAGTCGTCGGGCCTGTGACGACTTGCTGGTAAATTCTAGTAAGTCGTCCGCCTAGTGATGACTTACAGTGTTTTTCTTTGTTTTATCTTGGTGGCATGGGTGACAGTCCATCAGGTTAGTGACGGGCCGTCAGACGGGCCATCACTTCTAGGCAGTGCTCGATGAATTGTTGTCTCGTCCTGGCATCCTGGTTAACGGCCAGTCACAGGTGTGATGGTTAGTCATGCCAGCCGTCAGGCTTAACCAGTTGAGGTTTTTGAACCATTTTTCTTCAATTTCCATCTCTAGCTCCATTTCCTGCAAATATAACAATAAAACATCAAAAACCACAAAAGTTGCTTGAAAACTCCCGAGTATTCTTAGTTAAAGGCGTCAAATACGCCGTAGAATCCCGGCACATCAACACCCTCAACTTAAAACGTTCGCTTGTCCTCAAGCAACATGACAACAAAAACAAAATGACGACTCAACTAAGAATACAAACACATATCTCTGGCAAATCATGGCCACTCAACAGTTTATTAAATTTAAATCAAGCCCCCCAGTAGCACACAAATGTATGAAACGCTAACTTGCAAGAATCCAAACATGTCATTCCGATATGATAGAATATTCTACATACACACACAACAGCTATCCCAACAGTCAATAGATAATACAGAAATCTCGGTGCCCTCACCACAAAGAAGTCTCACACACAAGATTTGGGACTAGGTAAGGCGCTCACACTCACAAACGATTTCAAACAATGCACATGTGATGCCATAAGCTTGCCCTTGCTATCCTATTTCAGTTTTTCAGAAAGCTGCTCAGGATCACAACAGGACTTGTTTTGGCTTGTAATGTGGCTTTGGGTGCAGGTAGGATACATTTAGGGGTTAGTGACTAAGCCCTCCTTGGAATCACCGACCTACTATTTCCACTTAACTTTTCGTAGTCCATCCTTATTCACCTTTTTATTCCCTTCTTTCTAGCTACAGGTGCAGCCCCTTTATTTTGACAATTCTTTTTCATCTCTTTTTCGTTTCTTTTTCTTTCTTTTCTTAGGCACACACCCGAAATTTTCATTCTATCCACATCCAATCTTATCCATCCTATTTTTCTTATCATTTACCTCTATAGTAGCCACCCTCAACTTAAGCTAATTGCCTGAGTTGAGGTGCACGATGTCCAAGGAAGGACCAGGGCCAAAATAGGGATTCAAAGTTAAAAAGAAATGGTGACAGGTTATTGAAAGAATAGGGTCAATTATGGCTCAAACAGGGATCAAAGGGATTATTTGCATTTGGACGGTCTTATAGGCTAGGTGGACTGCACACAAAAAGGGCCTGTGATCCTTTCCTAAGCAACCAACTTCAAGCTTAACAAAATAGACCGGGCAAGTTCTAGATGCATGCATAGAGTAAGAGTTTATAACAATAAGCTCACACACACTTGGCACCAAGAAACCATACCACTACCAACTATCAAAACATCAGCTCGGCTTAAGCATAATTATTACAATCACAACCACACAATGACATTCAATGATCCAGAACAGTCAATCATTTCAAACATAAGTACAAAATTAACTTTTTCAGAGGGGGCTCCTTTTAGTTCAACTTTCAAAAAGCCATGCTTGCTATAAACATCACAACACAACCAAAATTTAAACGACAACCTTAATATGCCGGTTCTACTAGATAGTACACCGGAGGGAAAAGAAACACGGCAACAAAAACCCTCGGTGGTGAAAGACTTACAGGTATCCCAACAACACCCTCAACTTAGACTCATGCATTGTCCCTAATTCATACATGTGAAAGCTAAAACTGTGAGAGAAAGGAACACCTGTGAATCCCATAGGACGCAGAGTCTAGCATGATGTTGGAGACCACCAGGGTCTTCAAAGCAGGAGCAATCACTGGAATAGGTGCAAGCGACATCATCCTGTTGAGCTCCAACTTTTTCTTTTATCGGCTCCTCAGCTAGTCGAGACAACTTCTTTACTCTTTCTAACTCTTTTTCTTTACTGGTTCTCTTACGGTGTTTTCTTTTCTTTTCTTTGTTCTCACCGCCTTCCTCTATAGGTTTCTCTTCTTGCCATCCCAACACCATTCTCATAACAGCTACGGTTTTAACAAAACCCTTCTTTTCAATATGCACATCCATAGGGGCTTCATCAATAACGTTGATAACCGAGACCACCCTCATGTCTCTTGCTGGCTTCATCAATTTACACACATCAAACTTGACCAATTCATTGTTTAATCTGAATGTCAGTTCATTTCTTTCCATGTCGACCAACACTCTTGTAGTGGCTAACAATGGTCGTCCCAAGATTATGGGAACTTCAAAGTCCACTTTGCAATCTAAAATTACAAAGTCAGCTGGGAATATAAACTTACCAACCTTTACCAGCACATCAGACAATATTCCCACTGGTCACTTTACTGAACGATCAGCCATTAACACCCTCATGGTAGTTGGTTTGGGAGCTCCCAAACCCAATTGTTTATAGACTGCTAGCGGCATCAAGTTGATGCTAGCACCAAGATCACATAAGGCTTTTTCAAAGTTGAATTTCCCAATAGTACAGGGAACAGTAAAAACACCTGGATCTTTCTTCTTTTCCACTGACGATCTTGAAGAAATAACACTGCAGTGGTGGAGGTTATCTTCTGGTTCAAAGCTCACTGACATCTTCTTGGTAATCAAGTCCTTCATGAACTTGGCATATCCGGGCATTTGTTCAAGAGCGTCCACCAGTGGGATGTTCACTGATATCTGCTTGAGCATGGTCATGAAATTTTGAAACTTGCTATCTTCCACTTTCTTCTTTAACCGTTGTTGGAAAGGAGGCGGTGGCCGAGGCATCATAGTTGGAAGTTTTTCAACTTCCTTGCTTTTATCCGTGAGCACTTGAGTAGCATCCTCTACCACATTGGGTTTTTCAACAGATACTCTCACACCCTCATCGACCATACTTTCAGCAACATTATCTTTCTGAGTCTGAATTACCGGATGTGATTTTGATAATATTTTACTGCTTCTCGTAGTGATCGCCATACAACTCCCATTATTTCTCGGGTTTTGAATGGTGTCACTCGGCAAGGTACCTTTCTTCCTTTGATTTAGAGACGCCGAGATTTGACTCACTTGCTGCTCTAATTGCTTGATCAAGTTGGAATGTGAATCCACTACCTGACTTATTGTTGATAATTCAGTCCTCATCTCCTTTACCCCGGAGTCAGTCGATTCTACCTTCAACAACATCTTAGCCATCATATTCTCTAGTTTAGACGTCCCTGACTCATTGCTAGCTTTGTCACGATTCCCAGGTGGTATGTTTAATCCACCTCTATCGTCTTTGTTCCTCCAATCACCTTGTTCTCGACTCTTATAACCTGACTTTTCATAGTAATTGTTCCGACCTTGGTTTCCTTGGCCATAAGACTGGAAACCACCCACATAATTTGCCTCCTCATCAGACCCAGACTCTGTTGCTCTACTTTGGGAACCCACAACTTTCACTTTCTCAATACCTCCTGACAACAAATGCTTTGTCAGTAGGTCCATTTGCATTTTCAGATGGGCCATATCTTGGTCTCGCTCTTCCTCTTTCCTGCGCTGCTCTCTGGACATACCAACTGCATAAGTGCTAGCCGCTACCTCTGTATCCCGTGTATGCCAGGCCCTGTTGGTTTTGGTGAGCCGGTCCAAAATAGTTGTGGCATCGATAAAGGTAAGACCCATAAATGCTCCACATGCTGCATTATCCAGCGTCGGCTTGGTAGCCGAATTAAGCGCCCTGTAGAATGTCTACATTAGAAAATTTTCGGTCAACTGATGGTTCGGGCATTGTGTCAGCTTCTTCTTGAAATGCAACCAAGTCTCATGTAAAGCCTCATGAGGTTGTTGTTTGAAGTTGCTAATTTCATCCCTCAACTGTATCATCCTAGAGGGAGGAAAGAACCTTTCTAGGAAAGCTCCTTTCAACTCTCCCCAGGTTGTGATAGAGTCGGGGGTTAGCTCTGTCAACCATAATGCTGCCTCATCAGACAGAGACAACAGAAACAACCTGAGCCTGATCGCTGTCTGACTTACTCCAGGCAATTCGAACGACTTGAAGATACCCACAAAATTCATCAGGTGTCGATTTGTATCATCACCAGCCACACCACAAAACAAACCTCGCAAGTTCAACAGCTGAATCATTGTGCTAGTAATGTTGAACTTGGCCTCGGGCGCTAGCGGAGGAAGAACAATGGCGCCCGTTGCGCCAAATCCATCCAGGTCGATATCCTCATCATCATCCAGAGCATATTGCCTTGGCTGTTGTCGACCTCTACCTCGTTGTTGTGGTCTCTGATCT
This sequence comes from Jaltomata sinuosa, assembly GCA_003996215.1. NCBI lineage: Eukaryota > Viridiplantae > Streptophyta > Magnoliopsida > Solanales > Solanaceae > Jaltomata > Jaltomata sinuosa. The sequence goes on along the minus strand of QJPP01003031.1, from coordinate 47,562 downwards.
GCTGGAGCATTATTGTTAAAAATATCAGCCGGTCTGCCCTCACCCACTAACACCTCATCATTCAATTCAATATCGTCCTCAAGACCACCAGCATTCAAATGTTGTTGGGCTTGCTGAGCTGCAGCGAGTCTCGCTGCCTCTTGTTGTTGTGCATTCATGGTTTGCCGTAGCGTTCTTGCGAGCTCGAGGTCGTAGGGTAATATTGGTTCACTCGAGCGTCGGGTACTTGGCATGCACAACTCTGTACCCTGTAACAAACAAAAACAACAAATAAAAGTAAAAGCAGGAAATATGACTAAGAGTCAAATAAACACACCAGACTTAATAAACAATCGTATTCCCCGGCAACGGCGCCAAAATTTGATACACCCAAATTATAACTCCAATTACGAAGCGTAAGCGATCGTCGTCAAATATAGAACCCAACAAAGGTTGAGGTCGATCCCACAGGGAATAAGGTGCAAATTAAATCGTTAGTGAATTAGTTGACTAGTAATCAATAGTTTCCGGTAAATTGGGGGGGTTGCTGTGATCAATATTTGAACAATGCAAGTAACTAATTGCGAGTTTCAATGAGTATTAATCAATATGAGAATGAACTAGGGAAGTGTTCACCATGGCGTCGTAACAATTTTGACTCAAAGCTTAACCGGGTTCTTTCTATATGCATATCACGATGTGATTGAATTAATGGTATCATCTAAACGTTTCTCAACCAAATAGATGAATTTCCTTTACAATTCTCTCGAACTTGAAAAGGTGAACTTTCTTATTTCAATCCTAAACATCGAGTAGATTAATCTAGTTACAACATTAATCATAAGACGAGAGTTGGTAGTCTCAAATCCTCGTAGTTAATCAACTTTCCCGATTTTAATCTCTTTGTTCAAGCAAATCAAACCTAGGTATGTTCTAATATTTGCAACCATTAGAAAACATAAATAACGAATGATTAACCACGTGACAGCATATAAATTTAACCCAACGCTACCCGGAATCTACATTGTGGGGAGTTTAGCCACTCATGCTAGCAGAGCGAAGTAAAGAAATACTAGTATTCATATGAGAAGAAGGAATTCTTACAATAGAAAATTAATACTTTACTTTGAACTTCGTAAAATCCGAGCACCAATGGTGAAAATCCCAAGAATAATGGAAAGAGAGGAAGAAAATGTGTTTGTGTCGTGTTTTCCTCTCTAAAACTCGTCCAAACGTTCGCACAAAATATTAGTTAATGAATAATAAAATAACCCTAACACAGGGTATTTATAGTAGTCCAGGAAATAAAGTCCAAAAATAAAATTTTCGGAATCCCACGTCGCATTGACGGGTCGCCTGACGGACCGTCAGGCATCTGACGGGCCGTCACAGCTAAACAGTGAGCTCCCAGGCAATTTTTCTGGTAAGTCGTCGGTCCTGTGACGACTTGCTGGTAAATTCTGGTAAGTCGTCGGGCCTGTGACGACTTGCTGGTAAATTCTGGTAAGTCGTCCACCCAGTGATGACTTACAGTGTTTTTCTTTGTTTTATCTTGGTGGCATGGGTGACGGTCCGTCAGGTCAGTGACGGGCCGTCAGACGGGCCGTCACTCTTAGGCAGTGCTCGATGAATTGTTGTCTCGTCCTGGCAGCCTGGTTGACGGCCAATCACAGGTGTGACGGTCAGTCATGCTAGCCGTCAGGCTTAACCAGTTGAGGTTTTTGAACCATTTTTTCTTCTATTTCCATCTCTAGCTCCATTTCCTGCAAATATAACAATAAAACATCAAAAACCACAAAAGTTGCTTGAAAACTCGCGAGTATTCTTAGTTAAAGGCGTCAAATGTGCCGTAGAATCCCGGCACATCAACAATCAACAAACAACAAACAAAGGTGGTACCTCACACAAATGAATGATAAGATATGCCATGCTAAGCCAAGAGTGATAGTAGTACCGTATGTTACCCGCTTCCGACGTCCTATAAGGCCCAGAAAAATAGGATCCATAGAAGATCGCACTGTCACGACCCAAAATCGGGCCATGATGCCGTCTACATAACCCCCCAGTAGACAAGCCTATCCTAAACATGCGGAAAATAATAATTAATAATTTAACTAAAGAGAAGCGGAATATATAACAAGAGATAGGGACAAAAACATATATATACATACCAACGTACACAATATACAAGAGATGGCCCTAAGGTGACCGAAAAAGAAAAAATGACCCGAACACCAACCCGGACCTGGTGTCACTAGTACAAGAGCGACTAAAGCATGGAGTAGCTATACAATAACCTCTGTCTATCCAAAATACAAAATATAGACAGAAAGTACAAGATGGAAAGCAAGTAAAGTCTCCAAAAGCGCCGGGAGCTCACCGCGATCCGAACAACAATGAAACTCGAACGACATGAGATCAACGAGGGTGGCTCGTACTAGGTGTTGCATCAGGAAAAGAGATGCAGAGTGTAGTATGAGTACCAAAACAATGGTTACTCACTAGGCATCATAGGCCGACCAAGCACAGAAAAATAATATATAAATATAGATTACAGGAAAGAAGCTAACTATACAGGGATCCTCCTAATTCTAGTTATAAAGTCAGAGACATGCTAGTGAATAAAATAAAAGGGGGACAACATCAAGCCAAACCAGAGTCCATCCACATACCAAAGCAAATGTAATGTGATGCACGATGATGCATATATGAATGCAATATAATATAAACCAGGAATACCGCATCGGGCGCCAGAATACCGCATCGAACTATGCATATGTATATATGAAATTATGAAATACCTAGAATAACTCATCGGGGGTCCGAAATACTGCATCAGACTAATATGTATATAAAGAGAAAGTAAAATACCCAAAATAACGCATCGGGAGTCCAGAATACCGCATCGGACTATAAGTTTATGTACAGAAAATAGTAGCTTCTCTTTCCCTCTCAAAACCAAGGTGATACTCAAAATAGCTCGATTTAGTCCAAAATCCATCACAACAGTAGAAAAACCTCTTTTCAAACTCAAAAGCCTTTAAAAAATCATTTTCGTACTGTACCAATGATATGCCATGCGAAATGAGTATGAATGTTCACAAGCAGAGAAATGATCACACCATCAGATCAAATAGGGCAAAAGTACCCTTCAAAATAAGAGAACTCACCTGGAATCCATCCAAATCCTAGCCATGGCCTCGGGCCTACAGTTACATACAACGATAGAATAAAGCGGTAAAGCAGAAAAAAATAAAAGCAGAAAATAGCGGGCAAGCTCTATTCTACCTCTAAAGCCTCCTAAAAACATGTTAAAGGTCTTAGACTAGTCACACTAAAGAAACAAGCTTCTAGGCTAAGGATATCATACAGTCCTAGTGCAAAAAACCCGAAGTGGCCAAATAACATGATAAACAAGATTTAAGCCTAAAGTCTATCAAAATCCAACCTAGCATTCCAGTAACATATAAATATATAAGACCTAACTAACTCAGTCTAGAAGGTAAACCGTAACCTACCTCGGGGCCGAACTGCAAGCACGAACCGTCACTCATATGCCTTCCTTTCCAAACAGCCTCAAAAAGTTGCCACGCTATCAAGAACATAAACTAGGTGTCAAGACGAGAATAATGACACCCATATTGCTATACGGAAAATCAGGCCAAAAATCGGGTCGGAAAAATGACCCTCGGGGCCTGTGCAACAAAACCAAAAACAAAAATCACAACTATGCTCGCGGTGGGTTAAGGAACCCATGCCCAAAGTTTGGGCACTATTGGAGCTCTATTCGGGGCCCAAAACAGCCCGAAAGTGCTACTAATTCACGGGATTAAGACGGAAAAGTTTGAAATTTCAAAGCGAATACCAACCTCGATAAGGAAAACATGTCGCGGATCTGAGTTGCACAATTTTTGGGGCATGCAGTCCCCAAACAATCAGATACCACAAGAATTCTTCAACTCTAAAGATTTAGCAACAAGGGAATTTAGCGGGGAAATCACGGAAATTTACACGAAAAAGGGAGATGGGTGACGAGGGAGCTTACCGGATGAAGAGTGTTGAAGCAAAGAAGCTGGGAAATAGAGTTTTGGAGCTTAACAATGGAGTTTCTCGGAGTTTTGAAAGAGAAAATGAAGTTGAAATTTAATATAACTGCCAGGGGTCCTTCATCGCGATCGCGACAGGACCCCCGCATTCGCGGAGAACAGCTGGGCCAACCATCGTGTTCGCGATGGTCCTGGCCGCGTTCGCGAAGAGGATGCCAAGCCGGGCCCCAGCTAGCTACATCGCGAATGCGAAAGAACCCTTCACGAATGCGATGGTCAAGAAACTAGATCATCATGAACGTGAAGGGGTCCCCGCGATCGCGAAGGGCAAAGTTGTCTGCAACTTATTGCAGCAACCAGCAGAAACACCAAGTCCAAAAATCTTTCGACGGACCCTCGGGATTCATCCTGAACCCTGTGAACACAAACCAACCATGTTGTCCTACTAGAAATGGCATTCTGGACTCAATAGAATCGATGAAACTCTTAACGGAGATCGGTTTGATAAAAAGTGGGCCCCACTCCCAAAACTAACTCGAAACTCAACACCTAAAAACAAGCATAGAAGCCTCGGGACCTGAACCAAAGGTCCCCCTAGCCCAAAGTTGACATTCCAGAAGTAACGGCGCTGACAGAATTCCCATCTGAGACTGTCTTCTCCGAATGTTGACCAAAGTCAACCCTACCAGCCAAGCTGACTCCAAAACACACAAAGCCACACAAAACCAAACCGGAAATACTCAGGCCCAAACCAATGGTTCCACTAGACCAAAATCCTTATTCCAGAGCCAACGGAACTGTCAGAATTAGATTCTGAGTGCGTTAACCAAGAAAGATGACTGAAGTCAAAGATTTACCAACTTTAAAAGCTAAAATAGGAAAATGGTCATAACGACCTAACAAACGGCTCGGGCACCGAACCGTTTGTCTGGCAAGTCATAAATGACCTGTAGCCGCTGAGGGAAAGCTCAAAACGTAGAAGAAACAAAGAAAATAGAAAATGACCTGGAGGGTCATTACAACATCCACTACTAAAAGAACTTTTGTCTGTGAAAGTTAGAATAAGGACAGTACCTGAAGACTTGAAAAGACGAGGATAGCAGGTCCGCATATCGATCTTGATCTCTCAAGTAGCCTCCTCGATAGGACGATGCCACCACTGAACCTTAACTGACGAAATCTCCTTGGACCTCAACTTTCTAATCTGCCTGTCCAAAATAGCAACAGGATCCTCCTCAAAGGCTAAGGACTCATCCAACTGAACCGACTCCAACTGAAGCATGTGAGACTCATCCAGAATGTACCATCGCAACATAGAAACATGAAATACCGGACGAACACTAGAAAGAGCAGGAGGCAAGGCCAACTCATAAACAACCTCTCCAATATGGCGAAGGATCTTAAATGGACCAATAAACTTCGGACTGAGCTTGCCCTTCCTCCCGAACTGCATCACGCCCTTTATGGGCGACACCCGAAGGATTACACTATCACCAACCATAAACTCAAGATCTCGAACTCTCTGTTTAGCATAAATCTTTTGCCTACTCTGGGAAGTACAGAGTCTCTCCTGAATAACCCAAACTCTATCCATAGAATAACGAAGCAAATCAGTACCCCACGGCCTAACCTCGAAAGCATCAAACCAACTCACTAGAGATCTGCACCGCCTACCATACAAAGCCTCGAACGGAGCCATTTGGATACTGGAATGGTAGATATTATTATATGCGAACTCTGCCAAGGCTAAACAATGGTCCCACTGACCCCCGAAATCAATAACACAGGCTCGCAATATATCCTCCAGAACCTGAATAGTACGCTCTGATTGGCCGTCTATCTACGGATGAAAATTAGTGCTAAGATCAACTCTAGTACCCAACTCTCTCTAAACAGACTGCTAAAAGTGCGAAGTGAACTGAGTACCTCCATCGGAAATGATAGAAACTAGCACCCCATGAAAACGGACAATCTCTCGAATATAGATCTGGGCCAACCTCTCGGAACTGTAGAAAGTCTGAACTAGCAGAAAGTGAGCAGACTTCATGAACCTATCCACGATAAACCAAATAGCATCAAATATTCGCAAGGTACGTGGCAATCCGACTACAAAGTCCATGGATACACTCTCCCGCTTCCACTCTGGAATGGGTAGACTCTGTGATAAACCACCTGGCCTCTGGTCCTCGAACTTCACCTACTGACAGTTCAAGCACCTGGATACGAAAGCCAAAATATCCCTCTTCATCCCATACCACCAGTAGTGCTTCCTCAAGTCACGATACATCTTAGCTTCCCCGGGATGAATGGAATATCTAGAGCAATGAGCCTTCTCCAATATCAATCTGACCATGTCACCAACTCTAGGAATGCAAATACGACCCTTGATCCTCGGAACACCCTCCGAATATAAAGTCGCCTTCCTAGCCTCACCACTAAACACATTGTCACGAATGATCCTCAATCTCACATCATCAAACTATTGTGCTCGAATCTGCTCCAACAAGGAAGACCTAGCCTCAACACAAGCAAGAATACGACCCGGCTCAAAAATGTCAAGTCAAACCAATCTATTAGCCAAGGACTGAATGTCCCAAGCTAAAGGTTTATCCTCCGTAGCTAAGAAAGCCAAACTACCCATACTCACCGCCTTCCAGCTCAAGGAATCCACCACCACGTTTCCCTTGCCCGAATGATAGAGGATAGAAATGTCAGTCTTTCAGTAAATCCAACCACCTTCGCTGCCTCAAATTTAGATCCTTCTGGATGAAAATGTACTGAAGACTACGATGGTCAGTAAAGATCTCACAATGCACGCCATAAAGATAATGCCTCTATATCTTCAACGCAAAGACTACCGCTGCTAACTCTAAGTCATGAGTGGGGTAGTTCCTCTCGTGAACCTTCAACTGTCTGGAAGCATATACAATAACCTGGACAAGCTGCATTAAAACACAACTCAAACCAATACCTGATGCATCACAATAAATGGTGAAACCTTGACTCTCAACCGGAAGTGTAAGAATCGGAGTTGAAGTTAACAAGGCCTTGAGCTTCAGAAAGCTTGCCTCACACTCATATGACCACTGGAAGGGAACATTCTTCTGAGTCAATCTAGTCAACGGTGCTGCTATCGAAGAAAATCCCTCTACAAACCATTTGTAATAACATGTCAACCCGACAAAGCTGCAGACCTCGGTAGGAGAAGTAGGCCTAGCCCAATCACGAACTGCTGCAATCTTCACTGGATCCACCATAATCCCATCCTTATACACCACGTGCCCCAAGAATGCCATGGACTCAAGCCAAAACTCACACTTAGTAAATTTGGCATACAACTGGTGGTCTCGCAAAGCCTGAAGTACAACCCTAAGATGTTGCTCATGCCCTTCCCTACTCCTTGAATAAATCAGAATGTCATCGATGAACACAATCACAAATGAATCCAGGTAAGCAATGAATACACGGTTTATCAACTCCATAAATGTTGTTGGGGCATTAATCAACCCAAAAGACATGACTAGGAACTCATAATGGTTATATCGAGTCCTAAATACAATCTTTGGGATGTCCTCAGCCCTAATCCTCAACTGGTGATAACTGGACCTCAAATCTATCTTAGAAAACATAGCTACACCCTGTAGCTGATCAAACAAGTCATCAATATGCGGCATTGGATATTTGTTCTTAATTGTCACCTTATTTAATTGCCTGTAGTCGATACACATACGCATAGACCTGTCCTTCTTTTGCACAAATAGAACTGGAGCACACCACAGATATACACTAGGCCGGATAAACCCTCTACTCAATAGATCCTGGAGCTGATCCTTAAGCTCCCTCAACTCAGCAGGTGCCATCCGATATGGCGGAATAGAAATGGGCTTGGTGCCCGGCTCGACATCGATACCAAAATTAATGTCACGATCAGGAGGAAGACCCAGAAGATCAAAAGGAAACACATCTGAATACTCACAAACCACAGGAACCGACTCAAGAGGAGGTGTAGTAGCACTAGTATCGTGGACGTAGGCAAGATAAGCTAAGCACCCCTTCCCAACCAACCGATGGGCGCTCATGAAAGATATAACTCCCTTCGGCATGTGGCTATCGGCTCCCTTCCATATGATAGGAGGGATACTAGGCATCCAAAGAGTAACAATCTTGGCAAAGAAATCCAAGACCGCATGATAATGAGACAACCAATCCATGCCCAAGATCAAATCAAAATCAACCATATCAAGGACAACCAAGTCAACCCAGGTTTCATACCCCAAGATAATCACCACACACTCCCGATACACCTGGTCTACTACTAAAGAATCACCTATGGGTGTAGATACACGCAAAGGCACATGCAAGGACTCACAAGTACACCCCAGATGAGTAGCATAATAAGCAGATACATACGAGAATGTAGACCTCAGATCAAACAAAGCAGAAGCAGACTGATGACAAATGGAGATCATACCTGTGATCACAACATCTAAAGCCTCGGCCTCTGTCCAGACCGAAACTGCATACATGTGGCACCGACCGCCATGACCACCTGACCTAACAGACTGAAGGCCACCTCTAGTGCCCTAGGGATCACCCCTACTACCCTGGGAACCGCCTCTAGCTGGAGGTGCTGGAGCCTTGGGGGCTAAACCAATGGATCCTATCGCCTAGGATGCTCTACCGACGGGCACTCTCTAGGAAAATGGCGTATCTCGCCACACTCATAGAAACCCCGACCATGTGAACTCCATTGTGAAGACCCGGCTGAATCAGAATGACCACCGCAACCTGTAGACCCTGAATGACCACCTCGAGGAGCAGGAATGAGACTCTGGCTACTCTAACCCTCAGTGGTCTCTAATGCTGCCTGAATAGGCCGGCTCGCCTGGAAACGTTGTTGGTGCTGACCTCTACTATAGTAGCCCCTACCACGCCCCTGTGAACTACTAAAACTGCCTTGATGGCGGGGCCTCTTATCGCTGCCCCCTTGGGCCTCATGAATATGCCCTTAATAGTATGGGTATGATCAACTATCTCCAGAAAAGATTGACCCGATGCTACCATACCCTCTATGGACAAGCAGAGGTGCAAGGTCAAACCCCGAACAAACCGGCGTACTCTCTCGTGCTCGGTGGGCAGAATTATAGTGGCGTGTATGGACAGTTGGTGGAAACGAACCTCATACTCAGGCACAGTCATGGAGCCCTGCTCTAACCCAGCAAATTGATCCATCAGACGCTCCCTCATGCTACATGGTACATACTTCTCCAGAAAGGCTGTGGAGAACTGATCCCAAGTAAGCGGAGGTGACCCGTCCGGTCTATAATCAACATATGACCTCCACCACAGTTTCGCTGGACCATCTAGCTGAAATGTGGTGTAATAGGCTCCGTGAGACTCAACTAACCCTAAATTATGTGACCTCTCCTGGCAGCTAGTCAGAAACTCATGCGCATCCTCCCTAGAAGCACCTAAAAACCTCGGAGGACCCAACCTCAAGAACCTACCTAGCATTTTTTGCTCCTCAGAAGACATAATTGGCATGCAAATGCAAGGATTGGTAGTACCTTAAATCTAGGAGCCACAGCAATAGGCCGCGCTCCTGAACCTTGTGTTTCCACCTGAGCTGAAGTCTGAGCCTCACCTCGAACCTGAGAACCAATCAGAGTGCTCGGCGAAGCGGCTAACGGAGTCATACCCTCAAGGAACCCCAATAACTGGACCAAGGTATCCTGCAATACTGGAGTAGCTACAAAACCTTCCGGATGTTGGGTTGTCCCTACATGCTTTGGATTATACTGAACCTCATCTACTCTAACCTCTGGCTTTGGTGACAGTGATCTAGCTCGGGCCTGATCTGGTGCCACAGCCCGTGCCCTGCCTCGACCTCTAGGTCGACCTCTACCCCATACCCTAACTGGGGCTCTAACTGCAGGGGCAGGGGCCTTGTCCTCACCTGCTGAATATCTCATCCGAACCATCTGAGAAGGAGTGAAACAAATATACTTAGAGTTGATCAAGTCAAGTAAGCACGATAAAGAATCAAACAAAATGACGCCTTTCGTAAGGAATGTCCTATAGCCCCTCGCAGATAGGATATAGACATCATCGTACCTTATCCACGAGGCTCTACTAGACACTTTTTCTTGTACCGGTGAGACTGGTGAACCTAAAGCTCTGATACCACTCTGTCACAACCCAAAATCGGGCCATGATGGCGTCTACATAACCCCCTAGTAGACAAGCCTATCCCAAACATGCAAAAAATAATAAATAATAATTTAACTAAAGAGAAGCAGAAGATATAACAAGAGATAGGGCCAAAAGCATATATATACATACAATGTACACAATATACAAAAGATGGCCCTAAAGTGATCGAAAAAGACAAAATGACTCGAACACCAACCTGAACCTGGTGTCACTAGTACAAGAGCGACTAAAGCAAGGAATAGCTATACAATAACCTCTGTCTATCCAAAATACAAAATATAGATAGGAAGTACAAGATGGAAAGCAAGTAAAGTCTCTAAAAGCATCGGGAGCTCACCGCGATCCGAACAGCAACGGGCCTCGAACGACAGGAGATCAACGAGGGTGGCTCATACTAGGTGCTGCATTAGCAAAAGAGATGCAGAGTGTAGTATGAGTACCAAAACAATGGGTACTCAGAAGGCATCTTAGGCTGACCGAGCGCAGAAAGATAATATATAAATATAGATTACAGGAAAGCAGATAACTATACAGGTATCCTCCTAATTCTAGTTATAAAGCCAGAGACATGCCATTGAATAAAAGAAAATGGGGACAACATCAAGCCAAACCAGAGTCCATCCACATGCCAAAGCAAATGTAATGCGATGCACGATGATGCATAAATGAATACAATATAATATAAACCCAGAATACCACATCGGGCGCCCGGAATACCGCATCGGACTATGCATATGTATATATGAAATGGTGAATACCCGAAATAATGCATCGAGGGTCTGAAATACAACATCAGACTAATATGTATATAAAGAGAAAGTAAATACCCAGAATAACGCATTGGGAGTCCAAAATACCACATCGGACTATAAGCTTATATACAGAAAATAGTAGTTCCTCTTTCCCTCTCAAAACCAAGGTGATACTCAAAATAGCTTGATTTAGTCCAAAATCCATCACAACAGTAGAAAAACCTCTTTTCAAACTCAAAAGCCTTTAAAAAATCATTTTTGTACTGTACCAATGATATGCCATGCAATATGAGTATGAATGTTCACAAGCAGAGAAATGATCACACCATATGATCAAATAGGGCAAAAGTACCTTCCAAAATAACAGAACTGACCTAGAATCCATCCAAATCCTAGCCATGGCCTCGGGCCTATAGTTACATATAACGATAGAATAAAGCGGTAAAGCAGGAAAAAAATAAAAGCGGAAAACAGCGGTAAAACTCTATTCTACCTCTAAAGCCTCCTAAAAACATGCTAAGGGTCTTAGACTAGTAACACAGAAGAAACAAGCTCCTAGGCTAAGGATAACATATAGTCCTAGTGCTAAAAACTCAAAATGGCCAAATAACATGATAAACAAGATTTAAGCCTAAAGTCTATCAAAATCCAACCTAGCATTCCAGTAACATATAAATATATAAGACCTAACTAACTCAGTCTAGAAGGTAAACCGTAATCTACCTCGAGGCCGAACTGCAAGCACGAGCCGTCACTCGTGGGCCTTTACCTTTTGAATAGCCTCAAAAACCTACCATGCTAACAAGAACATAAAATAGGTGTCAAGATGATAATAATGACACCCATATTTCTATACGAAAATCGGGCCAAAAATCAGGTCAAAAAAATGACCCTCAGGGCCCAAAAAAAGAAAATCACAACTATACTCGCGGTGGGTTAAGGAACATGTGCCCAAAGTTTGGGCGCGATTGGAGATTGATACAGGGTCCCAAAATAGCCCCGAAGTGCTACTAATTCACAGGATTAAGATGGAAAAGTTTGGAATTTCAAAGCGAAAACCAACCTCGATAAGGAAAACACGTTGCGGAGCTGAGTTGCACAATTTTTGGGGCATGCAGTCCCTAAACAATCAGATTCCACAAGAATTCTCCAACTCTAAAGATTTAGCAACAAGGGAATTTAGCGGGGGAATCACGGGAATTTACACGGAAAAGGGAGAGGGGTGACGAGGGAGCTTATGGAATGAAGAGTGTTGAAGCAAAGAAGCTGGAAAATGGAATTTTGGAGCTTAACAATGGAGTTTAAAGGAGTTTTGAAAGAGAAAACGAAGTCGAAACTTAATATAACTGCCAGGGGTCGTTCATCGTGAACGCGATAGGACCCCCGTGTTCGCGAAGAACATCCAGCCCAACTATCGCATTCGCGATGGTCCAGGCCGCGTTCGCAATGAGGAAGATAAGCTGGGTCCCAGCCGACTACATCATGAAAGAAAAGGAACCCTTTGCGAATGTGATGGTCAAGAAACTGGACTATTGCGAATGTGATGGGGTCCCCGCGATCGCAAAGGGCAAAGTTGTCTGTAACTTATTGCAGCAACCAACCGAAACACCAAGTCCAAAAATCTTCCGATGGACTCTCGGGATTCATCTGGAACCCTGTGAACACAAACCAACCATGCTGTCCTACTAGAAATGGCATTCGGGACTCAATGGAATTGATGAAACTCCTAATGGAGATCGTTTTGATGAAAAGTAGGCCCCGCACCCAAAACCAACTCAAAACTCAAAACCCAAAAATGAGCTTGGAAGCCTCGGGACTCGAACCAAAGGTCTCCCTAGCTATAAGTCGATATTCCAAAGCTAACGGCGCTGACATAATTCCCATCTGAAGTTGTCTTCTCCGAATGTTGACCAAAGTCAACCCTACCAGCCAAACTAACTCCAAAACACATAAAGCCACATAAAACTAAACTGGAATCACTAAGTCCCAAACCAATGGTCCCACTAGACCAAAATCCTCGTTCCGGAGCCAATGGAACTGTCGAAATTCAATTCTGAGTATATTAACCAAGAAAGTTGACCGAAGTCAAATATTTACCAACTTTAAAAGCTAAAACAGGGAAATGGTCATAACGACCTAACGAATGGCTCGGGCACCGAACCGTCAGTCCCAATAAGTCATAAAAGACCTGTAGCCGCTGAGGGAAAGCTCGAAATGCAAAAGAAGAAAGGAAACTGAAAAATGACCTGGAAGGTCATTACATGCACCCATATACCTCTACTACACCATATACCCCACTGGCACTCGCAGCACGTAGCCCCTAGTCCTAAATGGCAAGGTCCATGGAGGCCCCCGACCAACATAATAGATGCCCCATAATCTCAAAATCCCCAAGTAAAGCTGCCCAGAGAGTATCTAGGTCTAAATTCGTAAGTCAAATAGTCCTAGCGCATGGCCCCATCGAGTCTAGCATCACCCCAGTAGTTGTAGTAAAACAAGTCTAGCACTAGACCCCGTCGAGTCTAGTGATAAGTCGGTAATCTACCAACTTATTGAGCCAATATCCATAAATTATTGCTACGTTTTGAATTGATTTAGAGGTTCTTATGGTATTTATTGATGTCTATGCAGGTACTTTGGATAGAACAGGAGAAACAAGGATATAGACCCAAAAAGAGCCAAAAAGGAGCTAAGTGTGAAGAGTTGAGTAAAGTTGGAGAATATGCCAAGAGGTACGGTGGCTGTGAGACATGCACAAGCCGAGGTGCGGTTCGCATCTCCTCTGCATGAAGCTACAAGATAACTGAAGATTCTACATGGCATGCGGTCGCCATGCGATGCGCACATCTTATGGTGCGAAACGCATCACCTTACGCACAAAACCTACTTAAGCGCCTGAAGTCACTAGTCAACCTGAAGCAGGTGTGCGACGCGCACACTGCGACGTGCGAATCGCACGCCACTCGCATACCACCTGGAGGGCAATTTTGTCCTAAATTTATGTGAAGATTTTGGGAACATATAAAAGGCAATTTTAGGCTTGTTTTGTATATATAATTTTGAGCAGAGAATTTCAGTAGAGAACTTGAAGATATTTTTGGCTTGTAAACACTTTTCTCTATCTCCATTGAGAGAGGGTTTTCAATCCAATCTTTTGGTTAACAAATTGTGTACCTAATTTGACTCTAGAACTTGAGAATCAACTACAATGGATGGGAATTTAATTTACCTAACTTGTATATTTTTCCCCCTTCTATGAGTTGCTAATTTCTCTTGTCTAGGGGTGTATTTATGATGGGTGTGTAGCTAATGGGTGTGGGTGTTTCTAATTCGCTTTTATAATTGCTTATCTGATGTGGGTCTAGTAATTTCACCATGTTTTAATCTAATAATTTGTGGTTGCAAACATGAATTTATGTTACTTGGCTATATAATTGCTCGAGAGAGAATTTTGTAGTTTGGAGCCATTCTAGTTGCTTCTATCATATCAGGGGAGCATATTAACTTTAGAGATATAGCAGTTGTCATGATCAAAAGAAAATCACATCGGGGTGGTGATTAATTTCCCTATCCTGTACTCATTAGCAAGCTCTGTGCTAAGGCTGGAATTTTATACTTCTGTTGTGATGAACCTACCCATACCACTGGTGTGTTTGACTTTGCAAAGAAGATAGACATGGATTCTCCTAGAATGAAGAGGTACCCGGGATGAGAACCCTCTGACACAAAACACAACTTCCCGTCAACCACTATCATAAGCTTCTCATCACTGGCTCTTATTTTCGGGGAGGCTACTACACTCGCCCCCTTTGTACTAATCACATGCTTTGCCAAGAGGTCGATTTGGGCCATCATTTTTGCCATTGTTTCATCTTGAATGCTGCCTCTCTTTCTAATTTCATCAGCCAAAATAGAGGGAGTTACTCCTGAGGTAGGTACATCTGCCTCCTGGGTATACCAAGCTTGATGAGTTTTTATCATCCGTTCTAAGAAAGCCGAGGCAACAGGGTATGTCATGTCCATGAAAATGCCACCCCCGAGGCTATTAGCCATTGTTTTGTTCATCGAATTTAATGACCGATAGAAGCTTTAAAGCAAAACATTGTCTGATAGCTCATGGTTCGGGCATAAAATAAGCTTCTTCTTGAAGCGCAACCAAGCCTCATGTAAGAGCTCATCCAGTAGTTGCTTGAAGTTGGTGATCTCATCTCTTAACTTCATCATTCGAGATAGAGGAAAGAATCTCAAGGTAAATGGCTCAACCAACTCGGCCCAAGATGTGATGGATCCATCCAGTAATACTTCCAACCATGTTGTGGCTTCCCACATCAAAGAGAAAGGGAATAGGCACAATCGGATGGACTCTTGGGAGATATTGTGGATTATGTATGGTTGGAAAATCTCCACAAAGTTCTGAATATGTCGGTTGGCATCCTCATGTGCAACTCCTAAATATCATCTTCATTTGAATCAAATTGAACATGGTACTTATCACATGGAAGACAACATTTCCTACTGTGGGGGGTAGGCGGATTGCACCTACACATCCGTGCATCATTGGATCAGGAGCGTTGGCGTTGTTGAAGCTGCCAATGCTCCAATTAGGAGGTCATGGAGATTGCGTAGTCAAAACAAAATTTATAAACCCAACGGATGTCGAGGTCGTACCCAAGGGACCTGATTTAGCTCATTAGAGATTGTGCGAAGCATTTTCAAAGTGAGAGTAGTTGTTCAGCAAACCAAAGCAATAAAATGGGGGAATTGGGAAAGTTGTCACTACTAACTCAATTCAAATAAAAACTATAAAATCAAGATAGGTGTACCAATGAGAACTAGATGACTAGGGGTGCATTTTCGATGGGGCATTCGCTATAGGATAGGGTAGTCACTAATTCACTTAAATTCTCACCTATTGACACGGGTAGCGTTGGTCATAAGTGTGGAATACTATCTCTCGATCAACATCCACATATCTGATGATTTCGGTTAGAACATCATTCGGTGTGCTAAATAACCAACCAATATTTTCTTGGAGAGGTCATCATATCTCTAGCTCGGACCCTTAAATGGGAGATTCCGCGATTGGACCTATGTCTAGCCTCCAATCTAAGTGGATTCCCAAGTACCCACTAGAAATTTCACATCCACTACTATGGATGGTGATGATGAGGAGCTGGATGATGCCTAAGATCCTGGATTTCAGCAGACACTCTATGAGTCACAACTCACTTTGCACTCCCATAAGGGTGGTGCTGGTTCTAGTACAGAGGTGGTGGAGCTGGCAGATGATAAGGAGTAGTCGTATATGGAGTTTTTAAACCCTTTTCTTACATGTTTGAGCTTCAACATTGAGGTCAATGTGTTTTTATTGCTGTTGGTGGCCCGTGTTGGCCTTTTGGATATTGTTTTTTTTATCGCCCTTGTCGGGACTTGACATTTTTATTTCCTAGTTAGACTATTTATTTGGCCCTTATCAGGCATGTTTGGATGATTGTGACATTGCCCTTGTTGGGCCTTTTATTTCTTAGTGCTTAAATTGTTCCCTCATCGGGCTTATTCTTATGTGATTGCTTGAGTTGCAATATCATCGGGTTGATCCTACACGATTTATTGTCTCACTACCCGTGCTTTGCAAATTCACTAGTGCCTACACCAAGGCTTGAGTTCAAATAATTCATGAGCGCATTTATCTTGATCGCCTTGTTAATAGTAGAGTAGTGAATAAACTCCAAGGGTTTTCTTCATACCACGGTTCATTCCCAAGGATCAAATTGATTCTTTTATTTTGGTTCTCTTTTGTTTTCTTTCTTTATTTTTGTGTTGAATCGGGTTGGTGTTTCCCTATGATCAATTGAGAGGCGAATTTCTTAAGGGATAATGCCAAGTTTTGGTTTAAAATTGAGTCCATGTTTTGCTTGTCTCAAAATGGGCCCACTGAAAAAATTTCTTGGTAAGAAGTTTTTGGCAAATTAAAGGAAAGAGGGAAAATGATTTTGAGTAAAGCATTCTCTGGTCATGCCTTGCACACTCCCCGTTTGGCTTGATCGATTCTCAAATGAGTGTGTAAAAGAACTCAGAATAGCTTGTCATTAAGCAGTAGCAAATTAGAAATCTAGGTGAGATGAGGCAGCCCAACAGAATGCACCGAATAAATACGTCAGACAAAGAAGGGATAGGGTCCATTAGCAGCAACACCATCGATATGCCCCTCAGTATGATGATGATGATGATGATGCCGATCTAGATGCTAGAGGTGCAACATGTGCCATAGTGTCGCCCCTACTGCCCACTAGGGCGAAGTTTGACATTACTAGCACAATGATTTAGTTGCTAAACGTGAAACGAGTATTTGCATAATAAGCGGCTGATGATGCCAATTTGCACTTAATGAACTTTGTGAGGATTTGTAAGGCTTATAAACTACCCGGTGTTACTGAAGATGCTATCAGATTGTAGTTGTTTCTATTCTCATTGATAGGCAAAGGAACTCTTTGGTTGGCTAAATTATCAAATGACTCAATCACTACATGGATGGAGTTGAATAGGGCATTCGTGGAAAGGGTTTTTCCACCATCTAGAATATTGCAGCCAATAGATGAAATATATAACTTTGAGAAACTGAGTACAAAATCATAATATGAGATATGGTTGAGATTCAACAAGAAGCTGAAGTAAGTACCCAATCACCGAATACCTACTGATACTTTGTTGGAGATCTTCTATAGGTCTTTAAATGCCAACATCAAGGTAGTAGCTGACATTATCACTGGAGGAGAATTCATGGATCACACTTGTACAGAGGAAGCTGGGATGCTTGATAATGTCACCAAGATGAATAGGTCATGGCATACACGGGAATATGAAGTTCTTGCTGGCACATATGCTATAGGTATAAACATAGAGTAGTGTAAGAAAGAGGAGGAGCGAGATCACGAGATAGCTTAAATGAGATATGAGATAAGCCTCATTTAAAAGTATTGCATGGGGAACGGGGCTGAAAAGGTAAATGCATAAAGTTTACAAGAAAAAGCACCAAGACATAATGACTCTAAATATGATGAAGAGGTAAACTACTTTAATGATCAGGTCACTACTAGAAATTGAGCCTATGGGAATAGACTTGCTAGTAACCATTTCAAAACCGTTGCTAAAACTACTCTAGTGCAATGGTTATGACCGTTGCCAGAAGGTTTTGTACCTATTGACATGGCTTAGCCATATGACTGTTGCTCTAAAAATATGACCATTGCCATAGCTAGGACCATTGCAATGGTTTTATGAAACTTTCTATTAACATCATCTATGGGAATAGTTTGCTGAAATTTGACATGTATTGCAACAGTTCATTAATTCTCCATATTTTCCTCCACCATTTTCCCTCAATATTTTTCAACACCCTCCAATAACATATATTTTACTTTTATTTTTCTTAATTTCTTATACCCATTTTAGAAATACTCAATATAGAAATACTAACGATGTTTAAGCGTAAATTCTACGTAATATCTAACCTAACGTTCTAGTAACTTATAAATATATATAATCAAACTAAACTCAGTCTAGAAGGTAAATCGTGACCTACCTCGGGGCCAAACTGCAAGCACGAATCGTCACTCATGTGCCTTCCCCTTTTGAGCAGCCTCATAAAGCTGACATGCTATCATGAACATAATCTAGGTGTCAACAAAACAGAAAACAAAATTCACAATTATGCTCGCAGTGGGTTAAGGGATCCATGCCCAAAGTTTGGGCACGAACAGAGCTTGTTTCAGGGCCCAGATCAGCCCCAAAGTTCTACTGATTCACGGGAAAAGCTCGGAATTAAAGGCGGAAGCTTACCCCGACCAAGAGAACTACGCCACGGAGGTGAGTTACACAAGCTCAAGAACCTGCAACCCCATGAAAACAGATTTCTACAAGTAATGCCCAAGCTTGAGAATTAACAACAATGGAGTTTTAATGAGAGAATTACGAGAAAAAACACAGAAGGAGGAGAGGGGTGACGAGGGAACTTACCGGGTGAAGAATACTGAAGCAAGGGAGTTGGAAATTTGAGCGTGGGAGCTCAGCTATGGAGTTGTTCAAAATAGTGAAGGAGAAAATGAAGTTGGACCTTTAAATAGCTGCCAGGGGTCCTTCTTCGCGATTGTGAAGGACCCACTGCGTTCGCGAGGAAACGCTAGCCAGACCATCGCGATCGCGATGGTCCAGCCTGCATTCGCGAAGAGGAAAGTTGAGTTGGGTCCTAGCCTGCTTCATCGCGAAGGCGAAGAGCCACCTTCGCAAATGCGATGGTCAAGAAACTAGACCATCGTAAATGCGATGGAAGCCTCGCGATCGTGAAGACCAAGATGGTATGCAACTTAATGCAGCAACCAGCAATAACACTAAGGCCAAAAATCTTCCAACGGACCCTCGGGATTCATACAGAACCCCGTGAACACAAACCAACCATGCTACCCTACCAAAAATGGCATTCCGAACTTAATGGAATCAATGAAACTCCCAACGAAGATCGTTTTAACTAAAAGTGGGCCCCTCTCCCAAAACCAACTTGGAACTCAAAACCCAAAAATAAGTTCAGAAGCCCTGGGACACGAACCAAAGGTCCCCCTAGCCCAAAGTCGACATTCCGAAGCTAACGACGTTGACGGAATCTCCATCCGAGGCTGTCTTCTCCGAATGTTGACCAAAGACAAGTAGTTTGGATTTTTCAAAACTCCATGGACATGCAGAAGAGAAATGCTATCCCCACTCGGACCAAGACAAAACTTTTACTTGTTCAAATAACAATTAAGGTGAAACAGGGTCAGGAACACCAACCAAACAGACTTGAAAACCCACAAAGCAACACAAAATTAAACCGAAAGCACTCAAAGCCAAACCAATGGAACCATAGACCAAAATCTCCGTTCCGTAGTATATGTGCCCAGTCGGCCTATGATACCTAATGGGTACCTTATGCTTTGCATTGGGTGCTCATACTACAATCTGCATCTTCTGGTGCAGATCCTAGTGTGGGCCATCGCCGTTAGCTCGTTGGAGACTCATGCGAGGAGTTGCCTTATGATATTCTGGACTGAGGGTGAGCTATTGGCGACCAGAGCTTGACTTTAGTTTGTCTTTTGTATATTTGTACTCTCTTAGTTTAGGAGACATCTTGTACTTGAAATTCCATTCCTTTATCCGGTGGGAGGGTTTAGAGCTAGTAGGGATATGGATGGAGTCTCACTCAGTAAAGAGAGTTGTAGGATTTGTAAAATAGGAGAAGAGCATCTCAAAGTATGGGTCAAAGGATGTTGCGTTTTGACTTTGTCTCCCAGGATCCACCACAGGTTGGGTTTGAGAGCTGTGTGATGGGTGACTATCCAGCGGGAGCGAGAAGTTTGGGATATGTTTGGTGTTTCTTCCATCAATCATCCGGATCTACGCCATGTATATGTTATTTTGGACCCTTGTACTCCTTATGTAGATTCATCTCTTATACACTATGATACCAGGTTTTGGGCTTGGTTTAGCTTCCGCATTGTATATATTACTCATGTTATATATTTTCTTCTTCTTGTTCCCTTGCTTCCTCTTATTAAATTGTTCTTCCATTTTAATTGATAGAATGTGGCCCATTACTAACCGTTCTGGGCTATAGGGATTGGTTCACCTATTGGGGGTTCATGTGTACTTTTTCATTGATTTTCGTGACTACTTGCTTCTATTCTTTTTGTTACTACGCTTTTATCTTATATGTGCCCAGTCGGCCTATGATACCTACTGGGTACCTTATGCTTTGCATTTGATGCTAATACTACACTCTGCATCTTCTGGTGCAGGAGAATTCAATACACCCATATCAATTTAGCAATTATAAACACAATTAAGCAAGACCCATACCCAAATTCAAATACCCAGCATACACATACCCCTACACAAGGAAATTAGCCAACCATACTACGAAAATAAGAGATTATACCAATTGGGTAAGTCAAGTTTCCATTCATAATTAAGAAAATCTCCATATCCAAGCTCCATTTGGTACAATAATGGTGGAATATCAAGGTAGAAGATGATAAAATTCAAGTTCACTCACTCTTCCTTGGGAAACTCTCTCTATGGAAAACTATTCAATATTGTCTCTAAACTCTCACGTACAAACCCCAAAAAGGGTTTTAGAACTTTTCCAAAACGTCACTTGAAAGTTGACAAAATTTCCCCTTGAGCATGGTGTGATGCGACGTGCGACACAACGTGCAGTCTCACCACGTGTTGTATGCATTGCACGTCAGTGCTTGTCACGACTCAAAATTGGGCCATGATGGTGTCTACATAACCCCCCGGTAGACAAGCCAAAACCCAACGATTGCGGAAGACAGTAATAACAATTAGACTAAGAAAGGAGGAAGATATAAAGAAAAGAAAGATCCAATAGCATATATACATACCAACGTACCAAATATACAAAAGATGGCCCTAAAGTGACCGAATAGACAAAAAAACACGAGAACCAACCCGGACCTGGTGTCACTAGTACAAGAGCGACTAAAGTAAGGAGTAGCTATACAACAGATGTTGTCTATCCAAAATACAAAATATAGACAGGATGTACAATATGAAAAGCATGTAAAGTCTCCAAAAGCGTCGGGAGCTCACCGCGATCTGAACAACATTAGGCCTCGAACAACGGAAGATCAGTGAGGGTGGCTCGTACTAGGTGTTGCATCAGAAAAAGATGCAGAGTGTAGTATAAGTACCAAGGCAATGGGTACTCAGTAGGAATCATAGGCCGACCGAGCTCAGAAAGATAATATATAAATAAGAGATACAGGAAAGTAACTAAAATTACAGGGATCCACCTAAATCTAGTTATAAAGCCGAGCATACATCAATAATCCAATTAGGTGAAGAGCAGACAAGAGAAATCCCCAATCAAGAGACAATCCACATGCCAAGACAAATGTAATGCGATGCACGATGATGCATGTGTGAATTCAATATAATATAAACCCGGAATACCGCATCGGGCGCCTAGAATACCGGGTCGAATAATGCATATAAGCATGTGAAAGCAAAATAACGGAAATAATGCATTGGGATAGATATATATATATATATATATAAATGAAAGTGAAATACCCAAAATAACGTATCGGGGGTCTAGAATACCGCATCAGACTATAAATATATGCATAAAATAGTATTTTTCCCATTTTCCTTCCAAAATCTGAAGTAATAACCAAAGTAATTTGTTTAAGTTCAAAAATCACCACAACCGTAGTAAAGCCTCATTTCAAAAAAAAATCCTCGAAAACCATCTCCATGTTGTATCAATGATATGTCATGAAATGTGAGTATGAAATATTCACAAACAAAGAAAGATCACACATCATCAGGCAAAACGGGGCAGAAATACCTTCCAAACCAAGAGAACTGACCTGGAATTTTGTCCAAATCCAAGCCATGGCCTCGGGCCCACAGTTACACACAACGATGAAATAAAGAGATTAATACAGAAAGTAAAAGCAAAAACCACCGGGAATCTCTATTCTACCTCTAAATCCGCCCAAAGCATACTAAGTATTCTATACTAGTCAAATTGATAAAGCAAGCTCCTTGGCTAAGGATAGCATACAATTCTAGACTAAGAACCTGAAATGGCTAATTAAAGTGATAACAAAGTTTAAGCCTAAATTCTACCTAACGTTCCAGTAACTCATAAATATATATAATCTAACTAAACTCAGTCTAGAAGGTAAACCGTAACCTACCTCGGGGATGAACTGCAAGCATGAACCATCACTCATGTGCCTTCCCCTTTCGAGTAGCCTCAGAAAGCTTCCACACTATCAAGAACATAATCTAGGTGTCAAGACGAGAAGAACACCACCCATATTGCTATACGGAAAATTGGGCCAAAAAAAATGACCCTCGGGGCCAGCGCAATGAAACAGAAAACAAAATTCACAATTATGCTCGCGGTGGGTTACGGGACCTAATCCCAAAGTTTAGGTGCGAAGGGAGCTCGTTTCAATGCCCAAATCAACCCCGAAGTGCCACTAATTTACTGGATCAAAACGAGAAAAGATCGGAATTAAAGGCGAAAGCTTACCTCGACCAAGAGAACTACGCCGTGGAGGTGAGTTGCACAAGCTCAAGAACTTGCAGCCCCAAGAAAACAGATTTCTACAAGTAATGCCCAAGCTTGAGAATTAACAACAATAGAGTTTTAGCAGGAGAATTACGAGAATAAAAATGGAAGGAGGAGAGGGGTGACAATGGAACTTACCAGGTGAAGAATACTGAAGCAAGGGAGCTGGAAATTTGAGCTTAGGAGCTCAGTTATGGAGTTGTTCAAAATATTGAAAGAGAAAATGAAGTTGGAGCTTTAAATTGCTGCCAGGGGTACTTCTTGACGATCCCGAAGGACCCCCCGTGTTCGCGAGAAAACACTGGCCATACCATCGCGATCGCGACGGTCCACCCCGTGCTTGAGAAGAGGAAAGTTGAGCCGGGTCCCAGCCAGCTTCATTGCGAACGCGAAGAGCCGCCTTCGCGAATGCGATGGTCAAGAAACTAGACCATCATGAACGCGATGGAAGCCTCACGATCGCAAAGACCAAGATGGTCTGCAACTTATTGCAACAACCAACAATAACACTAAGGCCAAAAATCTTCCGATGGACCCACGAGATTCATCTGGAACCCCGTGAACACAAACCAACCATGCTACCCTACCAGAAATGGCATTCCGGACTCAATGGAATCGATGAAACTCCCAACAGAGATTGTTTTAACTAAAAGTGGACCCCACGCCCAAAACTAACTCAGAACTCAAAACCCAAAAATAAGTCCGGAAGCCCCGAGTCCCGAACCAAAGGTCCCCCTAGCCCAAAGTTGACATTCAAAAGCTAACGGCACTGATAAAATCTCCATCCGAGGTTGTCTTCTTCGAATGTTGACCAAAATCAACCCTACTAGTCAAACGGACTTGAAAACCCACAAAGCAACACAAAACCAAACTAAAAGAACTCAGACCCAAACCAATGGCCCCACTAGACCAAAATCCCTATTTCAGAGCCAATGGAACTATCAGAATCCAATTCTGGGCACGTTTACCAAGAAATTTGACCAAAGTCAAAGATTTTCTAAGTTCAAGTTCTAAAACAAGGAAGTGGTCATAATGACCTAACACACGGCCTGAGTACCGAACTGTTAGTCCCGGTAAGTCAGAAATGACCTATAGCCACTGAGGGAAAGCTCGAAGTGCAGAAAAAGCATGGAAAATGGAAAATGACCTGGAGGGTCATTACAACATCCACTACTAAAAGAACTTTCATCTGTGAAAGTTATAAAAAGGATAGTACCTGAAGACCCAAAAAGACGAGGATAACGGGTCCGCACATCGATCTCGATCTCACAAGTAGCCTCCTCGATAGGACGATGCTTCCACTGAACCTTAACTGACGGAATCTCCTTGGACCTCAACTTTCTAACATGCCTTTCCAAAATAGCAATAGGATCCTCCTCAAAGGATAAGGACTCATCCAACTGAACCGTCTCTAACTGAAGCACATGAGACTCATCTGGAATATACTGCCGCAGCATAGAGACATGAAACATCAGATGCACACTAGAAGAGAAGGAGGCAAGGCTAACTCATAGGCAACCTCTCCAATACGATGAAGGATCTCGAATGGCCTAATGAACCTCGGACTGAGCTTACCCTTCCTCCCAAACCTCATCACGTCCTTCATGGGAGATACCCGATGGAATACACTGTCACCCACCATGAACTCTAGATCTCAAACTCTTCGGTCAGGATAACTCTTATGCCTACTCTGGGCAGTGCGAAGTCTCTCCTAAATATCCCTAACTCTATCCATGGAATCATAAAGCAAGTCGGTAACCCATGGCCTAACCTCGAAAGCATTGAACCAACCAACTAGAGATCTGCATCGCCTACCATACAAAGCCTCGAACGGAGCCATCTGAATGCTGGAATGGTAACTATTATTATATGCAAACTCTGCTAAGGCTAAACACTGGTCCCACTGACCCCCAAAATAAATAACGCAGGCTCGCAACATATCCTCCAGAACCCGAATAGTGCGCTCTGACTGAATATCTGTCTGCAGATGAAAAGCGGTGTTAAGCTCAACTCTAGTACCCAACTCTTCCTGAATAGACCGCCAGAAGTGTGAAGTATACCGAGTACCTCGGTCGGAGGTGATAGAAACTGGCACACAATGCAAATGGACAATCTCGCGAATATAGATCTGAGCCAACCTCTCAGAACTGTAGGAAGTCTGAACCAGCAGAAAGTGAGAAGACTTCATCAACCTATCCACAATAACCCAAATAGCATCAAATTTCCACAAGGTACGTGGCAAACTGACTACAAAGTCCATGGATATGTGCTCCCATTTCCACTCTGGGATGGGTAGCATATATGACAAACCACCTGGCCTATGGTGCTCAAACTTCACCTGCTGACAGTTCAAGAACTCGGATACGAAAGCCAAAATATCCCTTTACATCCCACACCACTAGTAGTGCTGCCTCAAGTCACGATACATCTTAAATGCCCCAGGATGAATGGAATATCTAGAACAATGAGACTCCTCAAATATCAATCTGACCAAGTCACTAACTCTAGGAACGCAGCTATGACCCTCAATCCTCAGAACACCCTCTGAATCTAAAGTCGCCTTCCTAGCCTCACCACTCAAAACCTTGTCATGAATGATCCTCAATCTTGCATCATCAAACTGCTCTGCCCGAATCTTCTCCAACAAGGAATACCTAGCCTCAATACAAGCAAGAATATGGCCCAGCTTAGAAATGTGAAGTCGAACCAACGTATTAGCCAAGGATTGGATGTCCCAAGCTAAAGGTCGCTCCTCCGTAGCTAAAAAAGCCAAGCTACCCATACTCACCGTCTTCTAGCTCAAGGCATCCGCTATCATGTTTGCCTTGCCCGGATGATTGAGAATAGAGATGTCATAGTCCATCAGTAACTCCAACCACCTACGGTGCATTAAATTTAGATCTTTCTGGCTGAAAATGTACTGAAGGCTACGATGGTCAGTAAAGATCTCACAATGCACGCCATAGAGATAATGCCTCCACATCTTCAATGCGAAGACTACCGCTGCTAACACCAAGTCAAGTGTGGGGTAGTTCCTCTCATAAACCTTCAACTATCTTGAAGAATAAGAAATAACCCGACCTTGCTGCATCAACACATAACCCAAACCAATACCTGATGCATCACAATATACGGTGAAACCCTGACCCTCAATCGGAAGAGCAAGAATCGGAGCTGAAGTGAACAAGGCCTTGAGCTTCCAAAATCTCACCTCACACTCATCTAACCACTGGAAGGGAACATTCTTCTGAGTCAATCTAGTCAATGAAGCTGCTATCGAAGAAAATCCCTCCATAAATCGTCTGTAATAACCTGCTAACCTGATGAAACTGCAAACCTCGGAAGGAGAAATAGGCTGACCCCAATCACAAACCTCTGCAATCTTTGCCAGATCTACCATAATCCCATCCTTGGACACCACGTGCCCCAAGAATTCCACAGACTCAAGCCAATACTCACACTTAGTGAATTTAGCATACAACTGGTGGTCTCACAAAGTCTGAAGTACAACACTCATATGCTGCTCATGCTCCTCCCTACTCCTTGAATAAATCAGAATGTCGTTGATGAACACAATCACAAACAAGTCCAGGTAGGCACTGAATACACAGTTTATCAACTTGATAAATGTTATTGGGGCATTAGTCAACCCAAAAGACATGACTAGGAACTCATAATGGCCGTATCGAGTCCTAAATGCAGTCTTTAGGATGTCCTCACCCCTGATCCTCAACTGGTGATAATCGGACCACAAATCTATCTTAGAGAATACTACTGCACCCTATAGCTGGTCAAACAAATCATAAATACGCGGCATTGGATACCTGTTCTTAACTGTCACCTTACTCAACTGCCTGTAGTCAATACACATACACATAGACCCATCCGTCTTCTTCACAAACAGAATCGGAGCACCCCACGAAGACATACTAGGCCTGATGAACCCTCTACTCAACAGATCCTGGAGCTGATCCTTAAGCTCCCTCATCTCAGCATGTGTTATCCGATATGGCAGAATGGAAATGGGCTTGGTGCCCGGCTCAACATCGATGCCAAAATCAATGTCATGATCGGGAGGAAGAC
This sequence comes from Jaltomata sinuosa, assembly GCA_003996215.1. Taxonomy (NCBI): domain Eukaryota; kingdom Viridiplantae; phylum Streptophyta; class Magnoliopsida; order Solanales; family Solanaceae; genus Jaltomata; species Jaltomata sinuosa. Next base: position 20,350 of record QJPP01003031.1, on the reverse strand, counting down.
CCGAAAGATCAAAATGAAACACATCCGAATACTCGTAAACCACAGAAACCCACTTAAAGGAGGTTTGGTGGCACTAGTATCATGGACGTAGGCAAGATAAGCTAAGCACCCCTTCCCAATAAATCGCTGGGCATTCAGAAAAGATATGATTCCCTTCGGCATATAGCTATCGGCTCCCTTCCATATGATAGGAGGGATACCAGGCATCTGAATAGTGACAGTCTTGGCGATGCAATCCAAGACCGCATGATAAGGAGACAGCCAATCCATGCCCAAGATCACATCAAAATCCACCATATCAAGAACAACCAAGTCTACCCACGTGTCGTACCCCAAGATAGTCACCACACAAGCCTGATACACCTGATCTACTACTAAAAAATCACCTACTAGAGTATATACATGCAAGGGCGCAGGCAACGACTCACAAGAAAACTCAAAATGAGTAGCATAATAAGCAGATACATATGAGAATATAGACCCCGGATCAAACAAAGAAGAAGTAGACTGATGGCAAACAGAGATCGTACCTGTGATCACAGCATCTGAAGCCTCAACCTCTGTCCGGCTTGAAACTGTATACATGTATCCCTGATCGCCACGACCACCTAACCTACCAGATTGAGGACCATCTCTAGTACCCTGGGGACCACCCCATACTACACTGTGAACCGCCTCTAGCTGGTCGAACTAGAGCCTTGGGGACCTGAACCAACTGATCTTGTCACCTCGGGTGTTGTGCTATCGGACACTTTTTAGTAAAGCAGACCACCTCGCCACACTCATAACAACCCCGACCCTATGTACTCCATTGTGAAGACTCGGTCGAATCAAAATGACCTCCACAGCCTGTAGACCCTGAATGAGCACCTCGTGGAGCATAAACCATACTCTAGCTAATCTGACCCTCAGCAGTCTGTAATGCCACCTGAACAGGGGGTCTTGGGTGGAAACACTGCTGGTGCTGACCCCTACCATAGTAGCTTCTACCACGACCCTGCGAACCGCTGAAACTGCTCTAATGGCGGGGCCTCTGATCGATACCCCTTTGGTCCTCGTGAAGTACACCCTCAATAGTACGGGCATGATCAAATACCTCTAGAAAAGACTGACCCAATGCCACCATACCCTCTATGGCCAAGCGAAGATGCAAGGTCAAACCTCGAACAAATTGACGTACTCTCTCATGCTCAGTGGGAAGAAACATAGTGGCATGTCTGGACAATAGATGGAATCGAACCTCGTACTCTGACACAGTCATGGAGCCTAGAAAACTAATCCATTAGATGCTCCCTCATGCTACGTGGCACATACTTCTCTAGAAAGGCTGCGGAGAACTGATCCCAAGTAAGAGGAGTTGACCCGACTAGTTTGCAAGCAATATATGACCTCCACTACTGTTTCATTGGGCCATCCAGCTGAAATGCTATGTAATCTGCTCCATGTGACTTGACTAACCCCAAATTATATAACCTCTCCTGGCAGCTAGTCAAAAACTCATGTGCATCCTCCCTAGAAGCACCTGAAAACCTCAAAAGACCCAAACTCAAGAACCTACCAAGCATCTTATGCTCCTCAAAGACATAACTGGCATAGTTAGAAGAGGGGGAGCAACTGCAGGGACTGGTAATACCTCAAATCTAGGAGCCGCAGTAGTAGGCTACGCTCTTGAACTCTGTGTTGCCGCCCGAGCTGAAGTCTGAGCCTCACCTCAAACTTGAGAACCAATCAGAGTGCTAGGCGAAGCTACTGGTGGAGTCATACCCTCGAGGAACCCTAAAAACTGAACTAAGATGTCCTGCAATACTGGAGTAGCCATAAAACCTGCCGGATGTTGGGCTGGTCCCACATGCTCTAGCTCATACTGAACCTCATCCACCCCAACCTCAGGCTTTGGTGATGGTAGTCTAGCCTGGGTCTGATCTAGCGCCACAGCTCATGCCCTACCTCGACCTCTAGGTCGACCTCTACCCCATCCCCTAGTTGGGGCTCTAACTACAGGCGCAAGGGTCTCGTCCTTACCCACTGCAGATCTCGTCCGAACCATCTGAGAAAGAGTGAAACAATGATACTCAGAAGTTGATCAAGTCAATAACGTATGACAAGGAATCAAACAATATGACATATTTCCTAGGAAGGTCGTATAGCCTCTCATAAATTAGATACGAACATCATCGTACCAATCCACAAGACTTTAATAGACACTTTGCTCTTGTACTGGCAAGACCGGCGAACCTAATGCTCTGATACCACTCTGTCACGACCCAAAACTGGGCCATGATGGCATCTACATAACCCCCCAATAGACAAGCCAAAACCCAACAATTGTGGAAGACAGTAATAACAATTAGACTAAGGAAAGTCAAAAGATATAAAGAAAATATAGAGCCAATAGAATATAAACATACCAACGTACCAAATATACAAAAGATGGCCCTAAAGTGACCGAATAGACAAAAAATAACACGAGAACCAACCCGGACCTGGTGTCACTAGTACAAGAGTGACTAAAGTACGGAGTAGCTATACAATAGATATTGTCTATCCAAAATACAAAATATAGACAGGATGTACAAGATGGATCCTATGGTCTTTGTTCAAGCACCATAAGTTTTAACACAAACCAACCAATTCAATTGCTTGGGGACCCTAAAGACACCATCTAAAGCGTTGATAGTTAAAGTCCAATATTCAACCCTTTAACAAATCTGTGAATCCTCTCCTCCTCTATATGTAACAACTACAGTGAATACCTAGAGAATGAGTGAAATCTAGCCTTATAGACTACAACAGAAGAACTGCCCTGCTCAATACTAGTAAACTCATTTCGCCTCTTATCTCGCAAAGTATGAGAAATGTACCTCTCTAGAAAGATGGTATAGAACTGGGCCTAGGTCAATGGAGGTGACCCAATTGGCCTACTCTCCATATAGGCTCTCCATCATAACTCTACATCCTCCATCAACTGATAAGTAACAAACTCCTCTCTACTGCCCCCATTTTATGTAGCCTCTCACGATAATCCATAATGAACTTATAAGAAAATTCTGCCTCAGTATCAAAGAAAATTGGAGGCTTCATTTTAGTGAACCTCTAAAATAAATTGTGCAACTCTTCAGTCATCACTGGCCTAGTCACTAGTATCAAAAATATCCCTACTTTGGAAGCCTCGTCCATCCATGGAGCCACAACAACAACATGTTGAACCCCTTAATTCGGACCTGTAGAAACCACGGGTGCTACCGCAGTCCCTGCCAAACCACCTAGTAGTGTCAAAACCTATTGTAGTACCTTTGAAGAAGCCGGAGCAGGCGCAACACCTCTTTGGGCTGGTGTTGTTACCTCCTTTGCTGCCACACAAGCATGATTCTCTGGCTGCGGAGGGTATTCTAATCTATCATAGACCTATCCAACAATTGGAACTCTACTTATGGTAGGTGTTCTCTCCATCCCCTACCTCTACCACCTCCTCTTGCACGTTCTCTACCTCGAGCTACGACCCTAGTGGCTTTCTCAGGTGCCTTTTCTCTCACCTTTGTTTCACGTGTCCTTACTATTTATGAGAAAAAAGAGTGAAAGAGGTCATATACCAATTTGGATCACCAGATACTAATTGGAATCAATTAATAGCACAAAAGAAAGAAGGAATGGAGTTTTCCTAGTTCTCTGTAGCCTCTCAAAGAAAATTAGAGATGTCTCTATACCAATTCGCAAGACTCTACTAGATATGTACTTGTATGATGAGATCTATGAACCTAAAGCTTTTATACCAACTTTGTCATGAACCAAATGGTCGTGAGTGGCATCCACATTAACCCCTCGGTGGTCGAACAAAGTACTACCATCTAACCTAAGTCTTAATCGGTTCATTTAGCAATAATAAATCATTTCAAGGCATAAAAATTAAATCTGAAAAACTAATTTAAATAAAGTGCAGAAGTCTAAACAATACATCCCAAATCCATAAAGTCATCATATAAGATGCTAAATAAATAATGTCTACGAATAATCCAAAAATACTAATAAATAAAAATGTTTAAAATAGAAGATATGTGTGAACTAGGAATGATCTGTGGCAGCCATGAACGGAAGTAGCTCACCCTTAAATTGACCAACCAGTAACGTTAGATGTGAGGTCTTGTAGAAGCCTCGAAAACATAGTCTTCACTCAGAAAAAGAAGTGCGAGAGTAGCATCAGTACAAACACTATGTACTAGTAGGTATCATAGCCCAACTCAAAATAGTAGAAAATATATGTTAGGAACAACAGAACATGTAGCAAGTACAATAATGCATAATCAAATAATCAGTTAATTAATAAGTCACCAAAACCAGGTAGTTACATAAACCAGATAAATCACCAACTACAGACATATCAATGTCAAAGATTAAAAGACATATAAGTCACCAAAACAGACATATCAGTCATCAAGTAACCCTGCAATTATAATGTAGTTATATCACAAACATGGGTTCATACCCATATTTATCTCTCAGACATGAAATCTCTATACCTCATTAGTCTCATAATAATCACTCAATCTTTACACACATACTAAAAGGTCTTATTTCTACCTAACTGGTCATGACTTGCGGGGGACAACCTAGGGTTTATGTACCATACCGGCATGGTACCCGTTCTACTAGATAAATGCTCATCCATAAGCTCACATTAGACTCCAGCCACTCAACAACAGAATAGTATGTATATCCTTTCTTACTTTCATACCCTCTTTGTATGTTCTCATCTTAATCATCTCTCAAGATAATATCACAAGTACACAATCAATAATAGGTGCACTTCATAACCATAAGTAATTTAAACACAGGCTTCAATAGTTAAGCTTATTCATGCAAGCAATGTCAAGCCAACAATATCAATCACAACTATGTATGAAGATCAACCAATATGCTATCAATCCAAAATACATATAAGAGACTATATTAATTTTAACTCTATGTAAAACCATAACCTACCTCAATAGAAGAATTTTGAATCAACAAGCTACTCTGTAAGAGCCTTGCCTTCCTTAAGACTTCAGAATGTTCAAAGTCTAGAATTAGATAATATTGAAAGTAATTAATCATCTACTCTTTCAAATTCAAGTCTTGGAAATTCAAACCCACTAACTCTACCCTTATTCTAGGTTGGTAGCTTTTTCAAAGGTTAATTACCCATAAACTAGTCTCACATTATTCACATTATCATTATTCATAGAGTTTCTACTCCAATTTCCCCTTTTAATCCATTTTATGCTAAGGGTCACATTTTTATGGAACTCAAGGTTCTCATTCATCACTATTTATGTTTTAGAACAACAATTATATGCTAGGAAGCATTTATCTACACCCTAGAAGTATTCTAGATGTTTTTTCATTTACCCCTAGGCTTTCCTATAATTTTATAGACTTAGGGTTCTAACCCATAATTTTCACAATCATAATCTCCCCAATGATTCTACAATGACAATGGATTACTAAGTGAAGAGGTTGATAACTTACTTCTATCAAATAAAATCACCCTGGCCTTGAAAAAATTGCCCTTCAGGAGCTCTGGAACAAGGTTTTGGAGTTTATGAAATAAAACTCAAAAAACTGACTTAAACATGCATCCAGTTTTCCCATCATCCCCTGCAGCAGCCCTTTTCTTGCTACAACGAGATCATTGTGGCAAAAATTATCTCACTGTGGCAAGCTTTGGTGACTCATCAAGTTCCGATAAGGCAGAAATCTTACCGCTATGGTAGTTTTTCTATAGTGGGAGTTCTTTTGCTGTAGTGGTCCCTGAACTAGTAACTCAAGAACTCTGTTCAGTAGCCCTATTTTACAATACACTTATTTGAACTCAAGATATCATGAAACTATCCCATCACGATAACTACTATAAACACATGTTTCGAATTCATTCGTAGACCCAAAATTTTCTACGGAGGTCCAGATTACTAGGTGAGCCTTTAACAGAACACGACAACCCAAAAGACAACACCATGAATAATAATTCACCATAATTAGTCACAACACATGATTTTAGCCTTGAACTACCCCACCTTGAGATTTTATTAGTTCATCTCACTAGGGAAAACTCTAACAGGGTACTTAGGCCCTAACTATTCTATAATGACAGGGAGGGTCGTTACACAAGATGTCAAAACTATTGTGATTGCCTAAACAAAATTTTTGAGCTGGTAGCACATACCAGTAGCGAGATAAACACCCATTGACAAATGATGTCATGTAAATAAATTTGTAAAAAAATTATAATGACCCTCCTAGTTATTTTTGATTTTTTATATGTTTCTACAATTTTAACCCTACCAATAGCTTCTATACAATATTTGTGACCTATGGGGATGGGTAGCGCAGTTCTCAAGCTATTCAATTTGGTTTTAGAATGGTTTTCCTATTTTGGAGCTTTTAAAGTTGAGAAGTTTGACTTCGATCAATATTCTTTGTAAATAAACTTGGATGAAAATTCTATTAGTTTTGTTAGCTATGCAGCATGGATTTTAGGCTAATAGAACTTTTATTTTGGATCTCGAGGCTTTCAAACCCATTTGGGTGCTTGGGTGGATTTTGATGTGTTTAGATTAAGTGTTGACTTTGGTCAACATTTATCAAGATGACTTCTGTTGGTCATTTGAATAATTCCATTAAGTTTAGAATACCATTTCCAGTTGGGTAGCATGGTTGATTTGTGTTCACAGGGTTCCGAATGAATCTTGAGGGTTCATTCAGAGTGTTTTTTACTTAGAAAGATTTGCTGGTTTTCAGTTGCTAGTGACGCATCTTTTTCTTCTTTGAGTTGAGGAGGTCTTTGCATTTGTAAAGGTCTAAAAATATTGACCTTCGCGTTCGCGAGGGATCCTCTGTGTTTGCAAAGAAGGGACTGTTGGGACCCAGTCCAGGTCCTTCTTCGCATTCATAAAAGGGACTAACGCATTTGCAATGGTCCATCTTGGTATGGTCTCACGTTTGCAATGGGCCCCTTGAGTTCGTGAAGAAAGAACCCCTCGCAGTATATATGTTCCATGTTTATTATTTCACCATTTCAAATGAATTTTGGAACTCTTGGGAATGTAAGAGCTAATTCTTGTGGAATTTTCATTGTATAAGTGTCCGTGTATGTTCCTTGTAACTCCCTTGTGTAATTTATGTGATTATTATGCATAGTACCTCTTTAATTCTCTCAAATTTGAATTAAAATTCTTGATTTTCTCTTAAGCTCAAGGGACTTTCCGAGCTATTTTGGGACCCGAATTGATTCCCATCTTTGCCTAACTTTTGGGCATACTATTCTTACCCTATGGGGAAGATAGTTGTGAAATAATTTTTTGGTTATGTCGATGGGCCTGGAGGATCAACTTTGACCCAATTTCCAGCACAATTTATAAAATATTAATATGGACATCGTTAGTTTTGTTTTAATGTATAGATTATATATTTGATAGAATGGCTGCGGTCTGAGGCTTTATGAAAGGGGAAGGCTTTCGTGTTCACGGTTTGAGACTGTTGTTCGGCTGCGAGGTAGGTTATGGTTTTTATTTCTTTAGACTTAGCTAAGGTAGATGGTATATAGTAAATATTTCATGTTGGTTAGGGGAACTGTTAGGTAGGGTTATTTATATTGAATTCTAAAATATGGCATGTTTTGAGGACTTTAGAACAATGTTCTTTCTTGAGCCTTAGTTTAGGTTGCCAATTTAGTATTAGTCTTAGACTAGGGATCCTTAGTTCAGGTTTGACTATGATTTTCTGGTAGAGTGGGATTTTATTGACTAGTTTACTTTTGCATTGTCTTCCTTTTTGTATTATCCTTATGCTATGAGATTGTGGCCTGAGCCGAGGATTCGCATTGGCTGGAACCCAGGTTAGCGTAATTTGTTATGGAGGGTGGTTTTACGCTATTTTGTGTATACCAATACATACATATTATATAGATATATTTGTATTGGTACATATATATTCTTACATACATACACATGGATTGTGGTATGATTCAGAGGAAAAATACTAGTTTTTTTGCTTTAAAAAGGAGATTGTACCTATAGTGACCTATCCAGTCATTATTGAATATTCCGCGATACGAATTTCATAATAAAAATTTTATTGGTAGGAGATTTTATTTTGGGATAACATGTATAAATGTTTAGCAAATATAGGGTAAAATAGAGTCAAAATAAAGTGGGCTTGGTCAGGAGAGTCTCGCCGTAGAGGTCAATGGGCTGCTATAGCGAGTCTGCTACAACGAAGTGGTGACCGCTGCAGCAGGTGATGTGAACTAGAATTTTGTATTCAAGTTTATTTTAGAGTTCATATTCTATTCTAAGGAGGGTTTCTTCCTAGAAATGTCGTGGGGAAAATTTCAAGATAGAACACCTAATAATAGAGAGGAGTAGCTCTCAAAGAATGCGGTTTCACATCTTCCTCGTTGATTCTCCACCATGGATTCTGGATCAAGGGAAAGGATTGAAGTTCCATAGATTCTATGGAAGCATCTTAGCGTGTCAAGGTAGGTTATGATTTACTTTGAGTTTAGACTTTGATTAGTGAATTGTATATGACTTATAGAATTGATAGGAGAAAGAATGATTAGGCCTTCGGGCATGATGTTCGGTTGGATGTCACCTTGAATAAAGTAGATGGGTTGCGTGAGTAGTGAATTGCATATACTTTTCAATATTTGATCATAATTTGGGATAGAGTAATGTAAAGAGGGTGGATTGATTATGTATTTATTCAGCTATAAAACCCGAATTAATTACACTAAGGGTTGGAAAAATCTGTGGAATGAGTAACGTCTATTTACATGTGTTTTTTGTGGTGTGTTCACCTCGTGGTAATTATATCCTTGTTGTCTCAATAGGGTGTGTAATGGTGACTAGTAGTCCCAATATGGTTTTCTTAAAATGAACTTGATGGGAGGAAACATGGCTAAGTATTAGGTCATGATCTGTAGTAAAAGAAATATGAACTAAGAACTGTGTCTGGGTTAGAGTGTTGACATATTGACTTGTAAAACTGCTAATGATGTGATGAGTTATGATAATGATAACAATATCCATGATTGGATTTCACACTTAAACTGAATTCAATGTTTCTTGTTATGATAATATTGTTGAGTAATTGTGGTGAATTAATTGTGTCTCTACATGACCATTGCTTGTATGAATAAGTTGTTAAATTATTGAAGCTTGTCTTAACGTGACTTGTAATTGTGGTGTGCAATTGTGATTATCAATGTGTAGTTGTCTTTTTTTTATTATGAGATAACTGAACAGAGGACATACTAAGATATGTTACAAGGAATAAAGAATATATAATTATTCTAAGATGAGTGGATCAAGTCTAATGTAAGCTTATGGACATGCAGTTATGTGATGGATCGGGTACCACACCAGTACAAAATATGATTCAAGTATGAGTGGATGAAGTCCGATGTGAGTTTATGAACAAGCAGTTGTGTGGTGGATCGGGTACCGCGCCAGCTGGTAACATCAAAAATCACTCTCCAATGAAGGAGGTGGAAATAATTGTATGCAAAATAAGTACCCAACAAGAGTCGAGGTCAATTTTCCACAGAGATTGGATGTTAGATTCACCAAGTTTTGCAAATCGAATCACATAAGCAAGCATATTGCATAAACAAGAAGTAAAATGGGGGAATTGGTTTAAACAATTGATCAAATGAGTTTGCAAGAACAATGATGTAACACGATTGTTGGTATCAAGATTAGAGGATCTAAGGGTGTGCATTTGATGGGAGTAGCCTTGATAGGTATTAACTAGATGCCTTAGGACAAATTATAGCATGGATAGCATTGATTTTAGTTACACTCAAAGTTTTTCAACCCAAGAGTGTGTCTATTTTGGGTTTTCTCGGACCCCAAAACCATAATTGACAATCAACCAAACAATTGCTTAGGTAGGCACTAGCTCTAGCCTTTAGATAAGGTTATAGCCCCAAATCCCCACTATTATATCCTTACCCAATTCCAATTCCCCCTCTCAAGCAAAAGTGAAATTAGAGAACCCAATAAATGTTTGCAACCATTAATTATTATATTAAAACTCGAAGAATTCAATAGATCCATGCTTATTAATAAATTTTAAGAACAAATAGTCAATACCCAATCAATCTTAAACATTCAATCATTTACACACACCTCTAGAAGAGAAATTAGCTAACTCATACTCAAGAAAAGAGAAATTATACCATAAAAGAGTTCCTCAATTTCATTCATCATGAGAAATTAATATCAATTCCAAGATTTTCAACCTTTAACAATGGTGCTTTCACAATTCTAGAACAAAATGATGCTAAAAATTATACTTCTTCAAGTGTACTCTTTACAATATAAAATCTGCGAAAAAATAGGCATAATATTCCTTACATAGATCCCAAAATCATCATTAGAATCTTCCCAAATATGCAAATGAATTTTGGAAAATTTTACCCCTCAGGTGACTTGTGTGTCACATGCGTTGGCACCTGCGGCCACATGTGAGGACTTGCGGAATGCAGGTGCCCATATTCCTGGAGAGTGTGCAAGTTTCCTCCTGTGCATCACCTGCAAAAAGCAAGTGGGGACTTTTTACATGCAAATCTGGTGCATGTTCTCGTCAGAACGCTTCTCTTCCGTTCTTCTCTTGACTTGGCTTTCTTCCATTGCCTATTTGGGTTCAAATCCTCTTCTATCTTCAATTTACACAAATGCCTGCATTTAACAGAACAAAGGCATAAAATCCTTTTAAAAGCACAAGATTGAGACAATAATTCATGCTTAAGTGCCTAATAAGTTGGTAAATTACAAACTTATCAAACTCCCAAACTTGAATTATTGTTTGTCCTCAAGCAAAACATTCATAAAGCATAGGATTAACTCAAGTTTTCCATGACACAAGGATTGCACAAAGGTCTACTATGACTCAAATAAAATAAAACAACAAAAAGACTCAAAACAAAAGACTCAATTAAGAACACTAATCTCATTCAATATTACCATGAATTCAAGGCAAACACGAGCATTTCAAAAGTTGGAGAACTTTTTCACTTAAAACAAGATCACTTAGCATCTCAAGTCATTGACACTAAACCTTCAAGGCTTGCCTCGAAGTTCAATTCATAACTTATCACATTCATTACCCTCAATTGAGGTCAAGACTTCACCATTTACTTCAAGGGTGTGATGCCACTCACAATCATGCAATTCACAATTAAGGATTATAATATGTAACAAAAGACGCTCACTCTCTTAAATAAGTTCAAGTTCACACACATAGAACCATTTTCCCTTTATACAATTCTCCACTAATGTAGAGTTGCAAAGCTTAGAATCACTAAGTACTTGTGGGAAACTATGTAGGCTAGGGTAAGGGAAGGACATCATTTAGGTCAAGTGACTAGAACCTCCCTAACACTATTATTAGGCATTCAGGTAAACTGCTCACATCATTGATTCAATCTTCACCTTATTTCTCCCTCTCTCAACTAAAGTTTTCCCCAAACCATTCATCCTAAGACCTTTGTTTACTCATCAAGCATTCACAAGGCAAGAGGTAGCACCAATAACTTCTTCTTCTTTCTTTCTTCTATTCTTTGATAATTCTAAGTGATTCACAAGATAAGCATTAGGTGCTACCCCACATTTAATCTCAATTTCTTATTCAATCATTAATGCACACACCCCATACTTAAGCTTTTGCCTATATCAATCATCCTAACTTTTCATTTATGTTCCCCCCCCCCAAACATAGGTGTTTAGCCTACATCTTCATTCACTAGCAATTAGGGAGAAAAGGGTTCCAAAATAGAGGATTAAAAAGGTAAAGGTGTCTAACATGGTCACGAAGAAAAGGTCAAAAGGTCAAAGGGGTTGACTAGGATCAATGTTAATGAAAGGATACTTTTGGTAAAATGACTATCCAAAGAGGGCCTAAGGTGATCTGTCAAGCTAAGCAACATCTAAGATTTTTTCTTGAATCACATTCAGGGCAAGTTCTAGATGACATGCATGCACAAGAACATACTAAACCTTACCATACAAGGCATCACAACACTAGGATTCAACAGTTATTCTCAAAACCAATTGAAATGAATGACTTTTAACAAGCTATTTTGAGTTTTACGCAACTCATTTATGAACAAAAAGCCAAATGATGAATGTAAAGATCATGACAAGAGAATACTTTTCAAATTCATTTTCCCCACTTTTCTCAATTTCAAAAATCATTTGCCAAGAATTTTTTTATTTTGGTGGTCCCGATCAAGACAAGTGTTAAACGGACTCAAAAATTCATAACTTGGAGAACTAGGTATGCAATTTCTTGAATACATGAGTTCATGTTATCTAAACATGCCAATTTTCTTAAAATAAGTCATACATGTAAAATTAGGCTAGGTTTATCCTTCAAATCATGAGATAAATATATACTTGTAAAAACCCATGCAAAATTATGTAATTATGATTAGAAATCATATAGCAATATGAGAAGAATGAATTTGTAGAAAAACCATATAATTGGGTAAAAATCCTAACTTTAGAAGTTCATTAAATCAAAGTAAAACTTGGGGTTTTGAGCATAAGGGTGAAAGGAATCCCTTATTGAATACCCACATACCTGGATTTAAAGCTTTCTTGACTTAGAGCTTGAGGATGGAGGATTGGAGAAGAACCTTAGGCTTTGTATCTTGATATAATTGAATTTCTTTTTCTTCTTTTGGAACTTGATTAAGAGAATGAAGGAGAACTTAACTAAGTGGGAATCAAACCCCTTTAATTTGGCCTAAAATGACTTAGTTTAGAAACTTAAGAAGTGAGGAATTACCAAAATAACCCTGGGAATTAAATATGAAAAACAATTAAAATACTCGGCCAGGTTTCCATGAGCACTAACCACGGCCCGTGGAACAAACCATGGTGCGTGGTTGGTCATCGTGGTTTACTGGGCAATTTTACTAGTTCCAGGTCTGATTTCCATGGGCAAGGTCCACGGCTCATGGAACATTCCATGGCCCTTGGAAACCTCTCGTGGTTTCAAAGAAGATAGGTGGCCCTCAGCCTGATTTCCATGAGGAGGTACCAGGATCCGTGGTCTTATCCACGGTCCGTGGATCCCTATCGTGGTTTTCAACCATAAGTCAAACATGTAGGATTGGTTCCACGGTTGGCATCCACGACCCATGGTCCCTTCCAAAGTCCGTGGAACCCGTCTGTAATTCCTATTTGAAGCCTAATGAGATTTAAACTTAGAATTTTCTGGTCTACCCTTAGTTTAGAACTTTTGGGGGTGTTATAATATCTCCCCCTTGGGATAATTCATCCTCGAATGAAGACTAAAGGAGCTGAGATAGATTCATGAGACATACATACATATAGGAAACATACAAACAACTAATATAACATGAATCTTGAGGGAAAACTAAGGAGGAAATTGAGGATGCTAAAGAGGGACTAGTACCTCAAGACGAAACTGAATCGAAAGGAAAGAGGTGAGGGTACTTGGTCATCATAGTTGCTTCTGCTTCCCAAGTAGCTAATTCAAAGGACTGGTTCCTCCAAATAACTTTCACCAAAGCGATTTTCTTATTGCTCAACCTGCAAACCTGATGATCAAGAATCTCAACTGGGACTTTATAAGTGAGACTATCCATTACCCCACATTCTCTAAAGGCACAACCAAGGTTGAATCACCAATGCACTTTTTCAACAAGGAAACATGAAAGACTGGATGTACCACTACTAACTCTGCTGGCAACTCTAACTCATAAGCCACCTTACCAGCTCTCCTCAAAATCCTATAGGGACCTAAATATCAGGGACTAAGTTTTTCTTTCTTTGTAAATATCATCACCACCTTCAAAGGTGAAACTTTAAGAAATTCCCAATCATCACCTTTAAATTCTAAGTCCCTTCTTCTCACATCTGCATAAGATTTTTGATGACTCTAGGAGGCCTTCAACCTCTCCCTAATGAGATAAACTTTCTCCATAGTCTTATGAACCATATCTGAGCCTATCAAGGTTGCCTCACCTACTTCAAATCAACCAATAAGTGATCTACACCTCTACCAATAGAGTGCCTCATATAAAGCCATCTGGATGCTAGAATGGAAACAATTATTGTAGGCAAACTCTATAAGAGGTAATTGGTCATCCCAATTACCTTTAAAATCGATCACACAATCTCTCAATATGTCCTCTAAGGTCTGAATGGTACACTCTGCCTAGCTGTCTATCTGAGGATGGAATGATGTACTAAGATTCACTTGAGTACCAAGACCTTTCTGAAATAACCTCCAAAAGTGGGACGTAAACAGAGTACCCCTATCTGAGATGATAGACAAAGGAACCTCATGCAACCAGACTATCTCATGGATGTAGATTCTGTCATAATCCTTTTTTGAATCAGTAGTCGTGACAGCCAAAAAATGGGCAGACTTAGTCATCCTATCTACTATCACCCAAATAGAGTCATGTTGTCGGTGAGTGTGCGGTATGCCTATAATAAAGTCCATATTGATCAATTTCCACTTCCAAGTAGGAATGTTAATATCTTGAGTCATACCACCCGGTCACTGATGTTCTACTTTCACTTGCTGACAGTTGGGACATTTAACCACAAAATTTGCAATATCCCTTTTCATCCCTTCCACCAATAGACTTCCCATAGATCATGGTATATTTTGGTGGCACCGAGATAAATAGAATACTTGAAGCTATGAGCCTCCAAAAAAATCCACTGTCTCAACCCAAATCGACCCTGATATCGAAGCACACCATCTCCCCCTTGGGAGAAAATCTCTACTCTCTGCAGATGGACTGCACCCTTCAACTGGTGAAAAATATGGTCACTATCTTGCTTGTCCTTCACCTCAACTACTGATAACACTCAAAAACAGTATTGAATAGTTTTTGAATAGCTTTAAGTAGTGAGCAAGTTTTCTCTCCAAGGAAAAGAAGAAGTGGGCTACTCAGTCTTCACCCCATCACACATATTAAGGCTACACATTACTACCAATCAACATGCATAGTTAAGATTTCCCATCTACCAAGTTGACATTAAGAGAATTCATCATTACAACTCAAAATTGGGGACCCAAAACTTTTGGATCTCACCCATTATCAACATGGCTATTCTACTAAGCATGCTTCACAATATGAGTTCCCAACAATTATAAAAATAACTATTTAACATCAAGGAACTTACCACAAGTGAAGATTATAGAGGGAAGAACAGAAATTGGAGCTTTTTGAATTCCAACAATGGTGACCCATAAGACCTCCCAGAGAAAGATGGCAGCGACATGGAGAGGTGGTGGAGAAGATGGGGTGAGAGGAAGAGAAGGATTTGTGGGAGTTTGAAGGTTTTGGAGAGAATTTTGGTTGAGGATTGTGAGAGTTGTTGAGAAAAATAGTGGAAAAAGAAGAGAGAGATGCAAATTTAACAGAAAAAGAAGAAAAAGAGTCGGTCGGGTCATCTCTGGGTCGGGTCGGTCGATGGGTTAGGTCAATTAAAAATTCAAATTTACCTCATGTGCACCGCGACATATGATTCGCACCAAGCAAGGTGTGGACCGCATGGCATATCACACATGCCTCTTTTTCTCCCCTGGGTTTGCCCAGGCATCTATTTCCTTGTGCGATGGACGTGTGACATGCACTTGGGCTTGTGCGGCCTGCACAGTCCTCCGCATAATAGGGTTCAGCCATACTTAGTGCGCAATTTCATTTTCCACTTCATAAATCCCCTAAAAACACAAAAACAACAAAAAGTGAGGAAAGTGAAAGAAAAGACACTTGGGTTGCCTCCGAAGAAGCGCTTGATTTTACGTCGCGGCTCAACGATGGTACCTCAATCCTCAACCATTATCGGAAGGCATACTAATCCGGTTAGTGGGGTCCCATTCCAATAAGGGAAATTGCTCCATTGACACCTTAGAGATGCCATCAAGCTGTTCATCTTGTAATGAATCAACTGCGGGCGCCTTTCACACTTCACACTCTCCAAGGGTGTCATCCCCTTTTCCCTCATATTCTATCACAGATATGACTCTCAAATCGTCTGGAGGCTTAGTCGGTTGGCAATCATTGAAGGTCACTACCTCATCCCCCACTCAGAATTTGAGTTCTCTAAGCTCGTCATCAACAAGGACCCGCCCAGTGGCTAACAATGGTCGTCCTAAAATAATGGGCACCTCTACATCTACCTCATAGTCCAAGACGACAAAATCCCTAGGAATAATTAGTTTATCCACTTTTACCAAAACATCAAACAAGATTCCCAAAGGGCACTTAATTGAACTATCAGCCATCAGTAGCCGCATAGAAGTGGGCTTGGGAGTGCTCAATCCTAACTTCTGAAAAATCACAAGGAGCATCAAGTTGATGCTTGCCCCCAAGTCGCACAAGGCCCTTCGGAACACAAACAAACCAATCGTACATGTTATAGTGAATCCACCCAGATCGTCCCTCTTTGTGGCCACATTGCTAGTCATCACCGCACTACAACTATGTGAAATCTCAACCATGCCCACTTCAACCACCTTTTTCTTTTTAAGTAAATCTTTCATGAACTTGGAGTATCCTGGCATCTGTATTAGAGCTTCGACCAAAGGAATGTTTATTTATAGCTTGTTGAACATGTCAACAAACTTGCTAAATTTTTGCTCTTCCTTCTTCTTATTTAGCCGATGAGGATACGGAGGGGGTCCTTTGGGTGTTGTGGTTGGAATGCTATGTCTAAGAGGAGAGTCCACCTTGTCATCAATGACTTCTTGGGGATAGGTCTTGATCTCTTCCTTATCTTTATAACTCCCAACATTTCTCGGCGCACTCGATGCTTCTGGCTCTTTCCTTACCTCTAGGTTGTCAATTACATTCTCATGCTCCACCTTGTCATCTCTTAGTTTCTTTCCTGATTCAACTGTCAGCTCTTTTGGTTATGCAACCGATTCCATAACGGGTTTCTTTATCTCACCAATTGTTCGACCACTCCTAGTAACAACAGCCATGATATGCCCGTCGGGTTTAGGATTTGTAGTGGTGTCACTAAGAAGTGGTGTCCTTACCCTCGAAGTCATTTGAACAGAAAGATGATCCATTTGGGCCTCAAGTTGCTTGATGGAGGTTGAATGAGAGATCACGGTTCTGTGAAGTGTGGAGACTTCACTATGGAGCTCATATACCCCAGCGTGTTGTGTCCACCTTTTTCAGCACCAAGGACAATATGTCCTCTAACTTAGAATGCTCGAGATTGCTTGTGGTTGGTTGGTGGAGGAAATTCGATTTGTTTGGGGTTACATAAACACTTTGATGATTGTATCACTCAATGTACCTGTCCTGATCATCTTTTTTCTAACCTTGGTTCTCTTCCCTTGGGATATAATTGCCCTATGCGATTGCATATCACAATGTGTGAGTCGCACAGTGGTTCGCATGGTCAAGATAGAAGGCTAGAAAGTTTGACTTCTTAGCATGTGACAGATGTGCAATTGCATCAGTGATTGTGCATGTTGCACGCCAGATTTGCATCACATAATAGAAGACTGGCAGTTTTGATGGCATGTGATGGCATCTGCGATGTGCACTTGTGCTGGTGTGGTTTGCAGGTGAATCGCACGAGCCAACAACTCCCTCCTCTGCTTTTTCACTTCACTGATCCCAAAATTTCTTTTAGTAGTATATATTTCTATTGTATGCTCCTAACACAGAGTCGCAGGACTATGTCTTCCAACAGGCACAATCAGAAGAGACGCACCCTAGAGCCCAATCTGACTATGGGAGTTTCCACATATGAGGCAGGACATTATGAGTCGAGGGTTTGCTTTGGGCTTCAGGGAATGCAAGCCTATTATCTTGAGTTCTAGAAGCGCCCATTCTTGGAGGAAAAGGGATTCAATATAGATGATTTCCAAGAAGAGTTCCCAAACATGCCAAAGCAATTTCGCATAAGGGCTTGGGAGCAATTTGCCAAAACACCAGGCCTCTACTTTTCTGAGTTGGTACGGTAATTCTATGCTTCATATAGGGTCAGATTTGACATGATTAATCCTAAAGGTCCCCTAAGCAGGACACCATGCCTGAGCTCAGTTTTGGTACGGGGTAAAGAAGTGGATATCACCCCGGAAGCCATTCATTCTGTCATATGAGACGACGAACCAATTCCTAAATCAAGGTACATGGAACGTGTGGCGAAAAAGGACGAGGAATACAAATGGGTTGCTAGTGTGATTGCAGAGGGTGAACCCCTTTGGGCCACCTCAAGGGGACAGATTTATCGCTCGGATCTCAGATTTGAAGCACGCATATGGCTCAACTTTGTGACCACTAGATTCATCCCGATTGGCGACACCACTAAAGTGTCCATTGAGATGACCATTCTCCTTGCATACATCATGAGAGGCCTCAGTGTGAACGAGGGCGAGATCATAGCTGACCATCTCAAGAGAAAAGCACGACATGATGCCACATCTATGGCATTCCCCGTACTAATCACCCTTTTATACATTCAAGATGGTTGTCCCTTGTTTCGGGGATTCAACAAGGCTAGGCAAGCTACATGTATGGTTTTCCTAGACACAAAGAGGGATAAAGATGCTCCACACGTCAAGAAGAGACACCTTGAACAGATTTCTGAGGCCACCAAACTCAGTGCTCGGGGTAAAAACATAGTGGATGATCAAGAAAGAAATTCACCCACATCTCAAGAAGCATCGAGCACCGTCCATGGAGTATCAGGAACCAACCCTCGAGGTAATTTACTCAAGCTTGCTCAAATTACCAACAAAATTGAGGAATGGTTGCATAAATTGGCTAGGGAAATCCCAGCTTTGATTGAATCTGCTATCAAGTCAGCCCTCAAACCGGTTGTGTCAAGTGTGAGCAAACTTTGTGCTAGGGTGGACACTATGGAAACAGAGGTTTGAGAGGTTCAAGAAAATGATCCCTCCTGTTGAAGCAAATTGGGATCTTAACCTACCGGCTCCAGGCTCAAACTTCCCTACAAGATGTACTAGCCCTCCAGATACTTGGTGCACAAGTTGGGATCCTGATCAGGAAGATAACTCTGAGATGCAAGAAAATGAGACTCCGGTCGAGCTCATCCCATACAACACAGAATCGGTTATCCACCATCAACCAGCACCTCTAGTACCATATGTGAGGAGATGGGGACTTCAGCAAAAATGGTTCTCGTATCATGAATTAATGACGTGTGAGAGAAGGTGGTTTGTGGAGCCCTCGGGCTGCCTTGAGGTCCAGTGGGATCCATCGAACCCTCCGTTGGAAGATTTTCAGCTAGATCCAGCATATGCTTGTATACCACCACCGCCACCACCAGCTCCACCGGCATCTCGACCACCACATCAAGTCTATTCACGAAGGAGACGTCGGCATCATCATTAGCCTACTCAGGGAGTTTTTAGCACTCATTCTTATTTGGTTATCTTTTTGTGCATCGTGGGCTATGCTTGTTTTAAGTTTGGGGGAGTATGTAAGAATTAACTTTGGTTTGGTTATGTTGTGATTGACATTGCCCTCGCCGGGCCTTTAGCCTATGTTTTTCTTTACTTTTTACATTGAGCTTAATTGTCCCCTCGCCGGGCTTGAATTTTACTAATTGTGTGCCGGGTTGGTCTTATATGCCCCATTGTTCCACTACCCGTGCCTTGCAAATGCGCTAAATGCCTACGCCGAGGCTTGTTCGTGATTGATTCATGAGCGCAAAGAAAAATTGTTGATAGTATTGTAGAAATAAACTCTGAGGGTTTTCTTAATACTATGGTTCTTTCCCAAGGAGCAAAAGTTTTGATTATTTTATTTTTTTTATTTTGTTTTTGTGTGTCGAACCGGGTTGGTGTTTCCCTGTGATAGATTGAGAGTGTTACGACCCGATTTCTCGGTCATGATGGCACCTACAACCCCAGGTAGGTGAACCAATCCCCGTAGCCCAGAACAGTTAGTAATGGGCTACTATCTAACAAATAAGAGAACAAGACGAATAGAACAGATAAAAGGACTATAAATATATACATATGCAGAAACTAAACCAAACCCCAAGACCTGGTATCATAGTATAGAGCCCAAACTACATACATGGAGTGCAAATAATCCGAAACAATATATACCGATGTCTCTGAATGGTAATAGAGTACATGAAGCAAAAGATAAACTAAAGCTAAGCTCCGATCGCCAAGAGCTCACCCTCAGCCTGAAGTAGTCCCCAACAGATCTCCAAGCACGAATCACAACGATCTAACGGCGATAGCCCACTCTAGGATCTGCACCTAAAGATGCAGGGGGTAGGGGTGAGCACCAACTGCGAAGCATAAGGTACCCAGTAGGTATCATAGG